>CAUYPK010075195.1:0-14284 GCA_963574355.1 Loris lydekkerianus
CCTATAATCCCAGCGGCTTCTGGAGGCTGAGGCAGCGGGATGCCCGCAGCCCGAGTCTGAGGTTGTGGTGAGCTACCACGCCCACTGCACTCTGCTCAGGGGCACAGGGTGGGACCCTGTCTCAACAAAAAAAAAAAAAAAAAAGAAGAAGAAATAAAAAATAAAGCAACCAAATAAAATAAAAAAGCCAAAAAAAAAAAAAAAAGATATATTTATTACTGTGAGTTAACTAAGAAATCCTTTGGCATACTGAGTAAGGAGTCATCTTAATATTTTTACTTGGCTGAAAATACCACATAGTCAGGTTATAAAATCAATGGTACAATTAAATACCTACACAGTTAATTTTTTTTCTTTTCTTTTTTTTTTTTTTTTGAGACAGAGCCTCAAGCTGTCGCCCTGGGTAGAGTGCTGTGGCATCACAACTCATAGCAACCTCCAAGTCCTGGGCTTAAGCGATTCTCTTGCCTCAGCCTCTCAAGTAGCTGGGACTACAGGCGCCCGACACAATGCCCAGCTTTTTTTTGGTGTTTGGTGGCCCGGACTGGATTCAAACCTGCCAGCTCAGGTGTATGTGGCTGGCGCCTTAGCCACTTGAGCCACAGGCTCCAAGCCACAGTTACTGTTTGAAATATATAAAAATGAACCCCTTTTAATGGAAATCTTCTATTTACATATCTCCAATGCTCTCTCAGTACTAGAAGAAAGAAACTACCCAGTATTATAGCCCCTCACTTTTGGTTGAAAAATCTATATAGGTTAAAGAAAGAAAGAGAAGCAAATGTTACTTTCGTAACAAATTTTAGACACTTAATGGAATTTTCCAAAACATTCTCCTAAGAATGAGCTTTGCTCTTAGACCATCAATCTGAGAATATTTCTGAGACTCACCTGGACAGCACTTTCTGCTTCCATGTAAATGATGGTAACAATATCCTGCTCACTGCTATTGACTAAAAAATAACCAGATCCTTCCACAAGGCTAAATGTTTCCTAGAAAAATCATACAGATAATATTCTGTTTCCTTCAGTTTATAAATAATTCAAAGGAAATAATAATATGGGATAAAAATTAAGGTCAATGGACAAAAGACAAAATATCATTATCAAAATACAACACTGAAGGGTAATACAGCTAATTATTATTATATTGGTATTATATACATGCATAACTGATTTTCTTTATTCTTTTTTTTTTTTTTTTTTTTTTGAGACAGATTCTAACTTTGTCGCCCCTGGTACAGTGCCGTGGCACATAGCTCATAGCAACCTCTGACTCCTACGTTCAAGTGATCCTCTTGACTTGGTCTCCCAAGTAGCTGGGACTACCGTGCCCACAACCCTGGCTCTTGCTCCAGCTCAGGCTGGTCTCAAACTTGTGAGCTCAGGTGATCCACCTGCCTTGGTTTCCCAAAGTGGTAGGATTACAAGCATGAGTCACCGTGCCCTGCCAATGTATCAGTGTTTTTCAATACACAAGTGAGGGGATTTTTGTTGTTTTTTTGCTGTTTTGGCCGGGGCAGCGTTTGAACTCACCACCTCCTGTATATGGGGCTGGTGCCCTACTCCTTTGAGCCACAGGTGCTGCCTGTGTTTTTTTTTATTATTGTACCATTCATTTTTTATTTTATTACTTATTTATTTATTTTTAAAGACAAAGTCTCACTTTATCACCCTCAGTAGAGTGCCATGGCATCACAGCTCACAGCAACCTCCAACTCCTGGGCTTAGGTAATTCTCTTGCCTCAGCTTTCCTGAGCAATTGGGACTACAGGCGCCCACCACAACGCCAGGCTATTTTTTTGTTGCAGTTTGGCTGGGGCTGGGTTTGAACCCACCACCCTTGGTATATGGGGCTAGCACCTTACCCACTGAGCTACAGGCGCTGCTCTATTTATTTTTTTGATACTGAGTTTCACTTTGCCACCGTGGGTAGAGTGCCCTGGAGTCACAGCTCATAGCAACCTCAAACTCTTGGGCTGAAGTGATCCTCTTGCTTCAACTTCCTGAGTAGCTTGGACTATAGGTGGCCACCACAACACACTGCTGTTGTGTGTTTTTTCTGTTTCTTTTCTTTCTTTTTTTTTTTTTGAGACAGAGTTTCACTATATCGCTTACAGCAACCTCATACACTTAGGCTCAAGCGATTCTCTTGCCTCAGCCTCCCTAATAGCTGGGACTACAGGCACCCCGCCACAACACCTGGCTGTTTGTTTTAGAAACAGGGTCTCGCTTTGGCTCAGGCTGGTCTCAAATTCCTGAGCTCAAGCAATCCACCTGCCATGGCATCCCAGAGTGCTAGAATTACAAGTGAAACACCTTGCACAGCACCATATTAAATTTTTAAAATTTCAGTTAATGTTGGGGTACCAAAAGATACTGTAGTTTGCATTTGTAAGGTTAAAGTCTAATTCGTAGGTGTGTCCCACACCCAGGTAGTTTATTATATGCCCCACAATGAACCCACTGGTAGGGATTTACCCAACCCTTCTCCTCTCCCTTGTACAGTTTTATTTATTTGTTTGTTTGTTTGTTTATTTATTTATTTATTTGAGACAGAGTCTCACTTTGTTGCCCATGGTAGAGTACCATGGCATCATAACTCACAGCAACTTCAAACTACCGGGCTCATGTGATCTTGCCTCAGTCTCCCAAGTAGCTGAGACTACAGGTGTCTACCACAACGCCCAGCTATTTTTAGAGACGAGGTCTTGCTCTGGGTCAGGCTGGTCTCCAACCTGTGAGCTCAGGCGATCCACCTGCTTCGACCTCCCAGAGTGCTGGGATTACAGGCTTGACCCACCACGCCCGGCCCGTACAGTCAGTGTTAATAGCCTCCTCTCCGATATGCTTGCATATAACTGGACCTGTACAGCTTCTACCTTCACATCAGGGTGGTTATAGATGGTGGCATTCTCAGGAAGTACAGTCACATCATCCACCAGGAGCAGCTCCACAGCTGCAGATCTGGGCAAGTTGGAAATTTCCTAGAAATGTAATAAAAACTATAAAGGTAAATATAAATTTCTAATTCCTCAGGTCCTGAGAGAAGAGTCCAATACTCTCAGGTGCCAGAAATGAGAGTCACAGACATGGGGGCTGGGCATGATGGCTCACGCCTATAATCCTAGCACTCTGGGAGGCCGAGGCAGGTGGATTACCTAAGCTCACAGGTTCGAGACTAGCCTGAGCCAGAGTAAGACCTTGTCTCTAAAAATAGCCGGGCATTGTGATGGGCGCCTGTAGTCCCAGCTTCTCAGGAGGTTGAGGCAAGAGAATCACTGGAGCCCAAGATTTTGAGGTTGCTGAAACTCATCACACTCTACTGAGGGCGACAAAGTGAAGCTCTGTCTCAAAACAAAAACAAAAACAAAAATAAAACAAAACAAACAAAAAGAGTCACAGAGATGCACAGTTCTGAGATATACATCAACTATAAACAGCTTCTTTTTTTTTTTTTTCTTTTTTAGAGACAGAGTCTCACTTTATTGCCCACGGTTAACTGCCGTGGCATCACACAGCTCACAGCAACCTCCAGCTTTTGGGCTTAGGGGATTCTCTTGCCTCAGCCTCCCGAGTAGCTGGGACTACTGGCACCAGCCACAACACCAGGCTATTTTTTTGTTGCAGTTTGGCTGGGGCCCGGTTTGAACCCACCACTTTCGGTATATGGGGCCAGTGCCCTACTCACTGAGCCACAGGCACTGCCCAGCTTCTTGTCTTTTTTTTTTTTGAGACAAGAGTCTCACTTAGTTGTCCTTGGTAGAGTGCTGTGGTGTCATCATACACAGCTCACAGCAACATCAAACTCCTGGGCTCAGGCGATTTGCCTTCCTCAGCCTCCCAAGTACCTGATGCCCTCCACAACACCCTGCTAATTTTTGTATTTTTACTAGAAACGGGGTCTTGCTCTTGCTCAGGCTGGTCTTGAACTCCTGAGCTCAAGTAATCCATTTGCCTCAGCCTCCCAGAAAGCTAGGATTACAGGCGTGAGCCACCACACTGGGTCCAGTTATAAATAACTTTCAAAGGACAGTCTTAAATTCTTAATTATTTAATTTGTTTCTTATATCACCAATTTCCACTCACCTTGGGGCTTTTCTTCTCTAAATAGCCCACAAAATTGACTCCAATTAGTACGGTCCCTTTTATTTGATGTACTTTAAGGACCTGATGACCTGGAAACATGAAGAAAAATACTCTATGAGAAACAATATCATGTAGTATATAAAAGTGTCTTGAGAAAGCCAAATTATGCCCCAATTTTTGCAAACAGTGTTATATCACAGAGAAGAAAAACACTTGGCCAGGCGTGGTGACTCACGCCTATAGTCCCAACACTGTGGGAGGCCGAAGCGGATGGATTGCCTGAGCTTGGAGGTTCGAGACCAGTATGAGCAGGAGTGCGCCAGAGTGAAACCCCATCTCTAGCAAGACCAAAAAAAGCCGGGTGTTGTGGCAGGCGTCTGTAATCCCAGCTACTTGGGAGGCAAAGGGAAAGAGAATCGCCAAAGGAAGAATAGGAAAAAAAAAAAAAAAAAAGAAAAGAAAAGAAAAGAAAAAAAACCCCTTCAATCGAAAAAGAATGAATAAGCAAGCTGAAATTAAAAGAAAAAAAAAAAAAAAAAAGTACTAACTGGGGAGGTACACAAGAAATAGAAAACTGAATTTTTACACTGATCCTGTCATGATATTCCTATATGACTCTGAGCTACTGCTTTTATCTCTCAGTTCTTTCCTTAAGTAAAAGATCAGGCCTGGAAAAATCTAAAATTCTTTTCAGCTTTGAAGGTCTATGAGTCCAACAATAGCTTGACAATAATATACAGGAAATTTTTCCTGTATTTTCAAATGGAAATGAGGGCCAGGCGCAGTGGCTCACACCTCTAGTCCTAGCACTCTGGGAGGCTGAGGTGGGTGGATTTCTGAGCTCACAAGTTCAAGACTAGCCTGAGCAAAAGTGAGATCCTCCCCGTCTTTACTAAAAATAGAAAAACTGAGGCAAGAGAATCGCTTAAGCCCAAGAATTGGAGGTTGCTGTGAGCTATGATGCCATAGCACTCTACCCAGGAAGACAGAGTGAGACTCTGTCTCAAAAAAAAAAAAACAAAACCCAAAAAACAAAAACAAAAAAAGAAGGTGAAGAGCATCAAATGGAAATGAGAAATAAAAGGGATAGTCCTTTGGGCCCTTTTACTCTTCTAAACTATTCTGTAATCCTAGCACTCAGGGAGGTTGAGGCAGGTGGATTGTTTGAGCTCAGGAGTTTGAGACTAGCTTGAGAAAGATCAAGACCCTGTTCCTACTAAAATAGCTGGGCATTGTGGCAGGCACCAGTAGTCCCAGCTACTCGGGAGGCTGAGGCAAGAGGATTGCCTGAGCTCAAAAGTTTGAGGTTGCTGTGAGCTATGATAATGTCATAGCACTCTATCCAGAGCAACAGAGTGAGAGTGTGTGTGTGTGTGTCTCAAAATAAATAAATAAATAAATAAACGGCTCTGTATTTATAAATGTCCTATCAGTTATTTGCTAAAAAATTTACATGGTGAACTCTTCTTCCTTAGATCAATTCAAACCCTTTAAACTAGCATTTGAACTCTTCCATGATCTAATATTACTTTAGTTATATGTCTCTGTTTTTCTCTCCATTCTTCTTCCCCTTTTCTTCTCTCCTCTCCTCTTTTTCTTTAGAGACAGGATCTAACTCTGTCTCCTAGGATGGAGTGCAGTGGTACTTAATCACAGCTCACTGCAGCCATGAACTCCTGGGCTAAAGTGATGCTGCCATTTCAGGCTCCTGAGCAGCTGAGCAAGCAGCACCACGCCCAGCTAATATTTGTTATTTTTTGTAGAGACAGGGCCTTGCTATGTTGCTCAGGCTGGTCATGAACTCTTGGCCTCAAGTGATCCTCCCTATTCAACCTCTCAAAGTGTTGGATCACAGGTATGAGCCATCATACCCACTAGCAAATGGATTTTAAGAAAGATAATCAGATTTGAATTCTAGTAAGATTACTCTAGCAGTGTAGAAGATAGAGAGTAGCAGAAACATAAGAAATGTTAGGGGCATTGGTGTTCATAACTTACGAAGCTTATAGGAATTTACACTGGAGAGAAATCCTACAACTGTGAAGGGTGTGGCAATGCACTTAAGCAGAGCTTAAATTTACTACACATAAGAAAATTCATATTGGAGAGAAATCTTACAAATGAGAATAATATGGCAAATGTTTTAAATGATTCTTGGCCCTTAGTAAACATAAGAGAAATCATGTCAGAGAAAAATCATAATATGAAGGTGTGTGGAAGCTTTATGCCAGAAATCACAGTTTTCTGTACACAGTAGAATTCATGCTGAACAGAAAAAGTATAAATGTGAAGAAGGTGACAAGTGTTTAACTTTTGCTCAAACCTTTCTCTATGAAATTTATGACAGAGACAACTCCTACAACTGTGAAGACAGTGTTAAATCCTCTAACCAGGATTCACACATTCCAGTACAGAACAGAATTCATAGAGATATTCTACAATTGTGAAGAATATGACAATGTCTTTAAATATTTCTCATACTTTTGTAATTGTAATTCATATAGAAGAAATTCTCTTTCTCTCTTTTTTTTTTGTAGCTTTTGACTGGGGCGGGTTTGAACCAGCCACCTCTGGCATATGGGGCCACAAATGTCAATGATGTCTTAAGGTTGTGTTTCTCCTGTTTGGTGGGGCAAGGGAGAGACAGGGGCAGATGGTTCTAGGGCATCCCTTGTCCATAATAAGAAGGAACAAAGTTACCAGAGAGGGCTGCCAAGAAAGAAAAGCATTTCAGGAAGGCTTTCAAAAACTGAACTGATGTTTGCTCTACAAAAATGACTCTCAGAGGTAGAGAAACCCCAGTGTGGAGATATGGCCAAGGCCACAAAAGTGGGTCTTTGCAGCATGCATACAAGTAAAGTGACAGTAGCCTCAAGGGACCCATTTTCAGTAAAATTTTCACTTTTATCACAGTTTACAAATAGAAATTGCTTTACAGGGATAGAAATGGGAGGACTCTCCATTTGGGAATTCTCCCCCGTTTCCAGTAAATATAGTAAATATATTACCCCCACTGCCACTTAACATAGATTTGGAAAATTATCATGACAGGGAGAAATCACACTAACCCAGGGTGTTCTCCACTTGATAAGGTAGATGTCTTCCTTCTCTGGAGTGTACTGTGCTTTAATAAACTTTGACCTTTTGCTCACTTGTTAAAAAAAAGAAAAAAGAAATGTTAGGGGCGGTGCCTGTGGCTCAGGGGATAGGGTGCCGACCCCACATACTGAGGGTGGCGGGTTCGAACCTGGTCCCAGCCAAACTGCAACAAAAAATAGTCAGGCGTTGTGTTGGACACCTGTAGTCCCAGCTATTTGGGAGGAATTGGGGTTGCTGTGAGCTGTGATGCTACAGCACTCTACTGAGGGCCACATAGTGACACTCTGTCTCAAAAAAAAAAAAGTGTAATCCTCTAGACTTAGGACCCCTAGATAAAAGAGCCCACGTGGAGACTCCCGAGAGAGTTCTTTAGTTCTTTTCCCCTTCCAGAAGCTCTGGCGCTTTTTACTTCTTCTGTATTCCTTTCTGACTTTTAATAAAAGTCCTATCTTACTAAAGGACTTAAAAAAAAAAAAGGGTGGCGCTTATAGCTCAAGCAGCTAAGGCACCAGCCACATACACCACAGCTGGTGAGTTTGAATCTGGCCCAGGCCTGCCAAACAACAATGACAACTATAACCAAAAAATAGCTGGGTGTTGTGGCAGGCGCCTATAGTCCCAGCTACTTGGGAGGCTGAAGCAAGAGAATCGCTTAAGCACAGGAGTTGGAGGTTGCTGTGAGCTGTGATGCCATGGCACTCTACCCAGGGTGATAGCTTGAGGCTCTGCACCAAAAAAAAAAAAAAAAAAAGGAAGAAAGAAATGTTAGGAGGCTACTTTTCTAATTGTCTAATTCACAATAGAGGTGATAAGGACATTAGTGATAGAGGTGGAAAGGAAGAGATAAAACTAAAAAATATTTAGAAGGTAACACTTGCCCAGCGTTCCCTATTCCATTGAATGATTCTACCATCTACCCAAATGCTCATGCTAGAAACCTTAAAGTTAGTCTTTGAACCACTTTCTTCTTCACCTTTGGGATTTATTTGTGGTAGATCATTGTGTGATGGTCCATGATGAAGCATGCCTGCTGGTAGCTAGGCCCTCGTGTAGTTCCTGCCTACCTTGACTCTGGTTTTGGCTAGGTGTCCTGCCTTTAAGGCTAGGACATCAGCAAATGTTGCACAAGCAGAAGCTTGATGAGCACTTGCACATGGGGCTTGTTGAACATCTGGAACCTCTTCTAACGCCTCTTGATGTTTCTCCCAGTCAGTCTCAATCACCCTCAGCTCATTCTTGTTATTTCGTCTTCCTACAAACCCTTTTGGGTTTCAGCATAAATGTTACTTCACTGTTCTAGAGTAGATTCAGTCTCCCTGTTATAAGCTCCCAAGCCACCCCATAGTTCCCTTCAGAGTACCTAATAGAGTTGTAATATTTAAAGTGTGGGATGGCTTGGTGCCTGTAGCTCAGAGGCTAGAGTGCCAGCCACATACACTGGAGCTGGCAGGTTCAAATCCCACCCAGACCTGCCAAACAACAATAACAACAACAACAACAACAACAACAACAACAACAACAGATAGCTGGGCGTTGTAGCAATGCCTGTAGTCCCAGCTACTTGGGAGGCTGAGGCGAAAGAATCGCTTGAGCCCAGGAGTTGGAGGTTGCTGTGAGCTGTGATGCCACAGCACTCTACTGAGGGGGACAGCTTGAGGCTCTGTCTCAACAACAACCACAACAACAACAAAAGGAATTGGAGACCAGCCTTAGCAAAGAGAGACTCGGTCTCTATTACAAATAGAAAAACTAATATTGCATTCACCATTATATCTCTAGCGACTGGCAGAGGGCCTTATATTTAGTAGCCATTCAATAAATATTTGGTAACGAGTGAATAATATTTCCATAATATTAGACAATTAGCGGGGCAGGAGGATCACGTGAGACTAGGAGTTTGAGGTTGCAGTGAGCTATGATGACACCCTGGCACTCTATGTGGGGTGATAAAGCAAGAATCTGTCTCAAAAAAAAAAAACAAAAAAAAACAAACACAAAGTCTGGGTGGTGGCTCCTGGCTATAATCCCAGCACTCTGGGAGACCAAGGCAGAAGGATCCCTTGAGCTCAGGAGTTCTGGACCAGTCTGAACAAGCATAAGATCCTGTCTTTACTAGAAACAGAAAAAATAGCCGGACGTTGGGCAGGTGCCTGTTATCCCAGCTGCTTGGGAGGCTGAGGCAGGAGGATGGCTGGAGCTGTGAGTTAGGTGGATGCCATAGCACTCTGGTCTGGGGTAACAGAATGAGATTCTGAATAAAAAAAAAAAAAAAGATGAAAAGTGACATATGATAAAATCCAAAGTAAAACCCTCACCTGTAAGAAAATATGTAGTATGCAATAATAAGGCAGTTATGGAAAAGAACTCATAAATTTTCACATTACCATGTAACCGAGTTTGCCCATTGCCATCATCTTTTGCTACCATCTCTGCTGTCTTATAATCTTCAAAATGGGCTAGTGTTTCATTAGAGGATTTCCATTCTAGCATTAGTGAACTGAAATTATCAAACTTTCTTCTGTGTTGATCAAACACTGCCAGTTCCAGTACTGTGTCCCTCAGACTTGATATAGGAATCTGCATTAAAATAAAAAATGCTGAAATAAAATTTAATTAAATTATTATTATTTGAGACAGACTTTCAAGCTGTTGCCCTGGGTAAAGTGCTATGGCATCACAGCTCACAGCAACCTCCAACTCCTGGGCTCAAGTGATTGATTCCCTTGCCTCAGCCTCCCAAGTAGCTGGGACTACAGGTGCCCGCCACAACGACTGGCTATTTTTGTTGTTCTTGTTGCAGTTGACATTGTTGTTTTAGCTGGCTCCAGGCTGGGTTTGAACCCTCCAGCCTCAGTGTATGTGGCCAGCACCACTGAGCTACGGGCACCGCCTATTTTATTTATTTATTTATTTATTTATTTATTTATGATTATTTTTTTTTCTTTTTATTTATTTTTCTGTCGCCCTCAATAGAGTGTTGTGGTGTCACAGCTCACAGCAACCTCCAGCTCTTGGCCTAGGGTGATTCTCTTGCCTCAGCCTCCCAAGTACCTGGGACTACAGGCACCCACCACAATGCCCGGCTATTTTTGTTGCAGTTGCCACTGCTGTTTTAGCTGCCCGGGGCCAGGTTTGGACCCGTCACCCTCAGTATATGGGGCCAGTGCCCTACCCCTTGAGCCACAGGCATCGTCCAAAGGTGAAATTTGTTACAGGTTGTTGCTATTTTACAGTTTTTGGCCAGGGCTGGGTTTGAACCTGCCACCTCCGGCATATGGGGCCAGCACCCTACTCCTTTGAGCCACAGGTGCCGCTCATTTATTTTATTTTATTTTATTTTATTTTTTGAGACAGAGTCTCCCTTTGTCACCCTTGGTTGAGTGCTATGGCATCACAGCTCACAGCAACCTCAAACATCTGAGCTTAAGTGATTCTCTTGCCTCAGCCTCCCAAGTAGCTGAGACTACAGATGCTGGCCACAACGCCTGGCTATTTTTTAGTTGCAGTTGTTATTGTTATTTTGTTGTAGTTGGAATCCAGGCCGGGTTCCAAACCGCCAGCCTCCGTGCATAACCAGTCTGCTACAGGCACTGAGTCAGGAGATAAAGACTTGTAATTAACAATTTTGTATGAAGAACTAAAGAGATCTATGTTTAAATAACTAAAGGATAATATGAGCATAATGTCTTATCATGTAGCTAATATGAATAAAGAGAATAATAAAAAATAACCAAAATGAAATTCTGAAGTTGAAAAGCACAACAAATGAAATAAAAAATTAACTAGAGGAACTCAATAACAGATTTGACCAGGTAGAAGAAAGAATCAGAGAACTTGAAGACAAATCAACTGAGATTATGCAGTCTGATGAACAGAAGGAAAAAATAATGAAGAAAAATGAGCAACACTTTGCAAGGCTGAGGCGAGTAGATGGCCTGAGTTTAGGAGTTCAAGTCCAACATTAGCCAGAGTGAGAACCCATCTCTAAAAATTAGGTGGGTGTTGTGGTGGGTGCCTGTAGTCCTAGCTACTTGAACAGCTGAGCTGGAGCACAAGAGTTTGAGGTTGCTGTGAGCTATGACACCACATACTCTACTTGGGGTGACAAAGTGAAACGCTGTCTCAAAAAAAAAAAAAAAAAAAAAAAAAAAAAAAGAACAAGCATCAGAGCCCTGTGGGACAGAGAATAGGAGTGGTAGGAGAGGAGACAGAGAAAAAAAGGAAGAGAGGATAATTAAAGAAATAATGGCCAACAATTTGCCAAAATGATGAAAACATTAAACATTTAAGAAGCTCAAAGAACCCTAGGCAAGATAAATTCAACAAGAGCCACAACTAGACATATCATAATCCATCCATTTAAAGTCAAAGACAAGTCTGGGCATGGTGTCTCATGCCTGTAATCCCAGCACTCTGGGAGGCTGAGGTGGGTGGATCTCTTGAGCTGAGGAGTTCCAGACCAGCCTGAGCAAGAGTGAGACCCCGTCTCTACTAAAAAATAGGAAAACTAGCCGGGCCTCGTGGCAGGCACTGGTAGTCCCAGGTACTGGAGAGGCTGAGTCTGGAGGATCACTTGAGGATAGAGGATGCTGTGAGCTGTGACGCTACAGCACTCTAGGGGCAACAAAGTGAGACTCTGTCTCAAAAAAAAAAAAAAGTCAAGGACAAAAAATCATAAAAATGGAAATAAGGGATCAATTCCCTATAAAGGATCCTCCATGGGATTAACAGTTGATCTCTCATCAGAAACCACAAAGGCCATAAGGCAGTGGGATGACATATTCAAAGTGAGGAAATAAAAAGACTGCTAACAAAATTTCTACAGTGAGCAGAACAATCATTCAAAAATGGAGAAATGAAGGCATTGTAAGACTCAACAAAAACAAAGAGAATTTGTTGCTATCAAACTTGTCCTAGAAGAAAGGCTGAAGGAGTCCTTCAGTCTGGAATGAAAGCTCATTAGACAGTAACTTGAATTCTCATGAAAAAATGAAGAGCCTGGGAATGATAATCACATAGGTAAATACATGAAAAACAGTATAAATGTATTTTTGTTTGTAATTTTTTTTACTATCTGATTTAACAATAAATAATAAAATAATAATTATAGAATTATTTGATGGACATAATATATAAAGATGCAATTTTTATGATAATAGCACAGAAGAATAGAAGGAAATGGAGCTATATAGGAGCAAAGGTTTTGTACGTTACTGAAATTAGATGGTATTATTCTAAAGTACATTGTTAAAGATTAAGAAGTTAATTGTCAGTGGTGCCTGTGGCTCAGTGGGTAGGGTGCAAGCCCCATGTACCGAGGGTGGTGGGTTTGAACCCGGCCCCAGCCAAACTGCAACAAAAGAATAGCCAGGCACTGTGGTGGGTGCCTGTAGTCCCAGCTACTCGGGAGGCTGAGGCAAGAGAATCGCCTAAGCCCAAGAGCTGGAGTTTGCTGTGAGCTGTGACACAACGACACTTTACCAAGGGCGGGTGACAAAGTGAGACTCTGTCTCTAAAGAAAAAAGAAGTTAATTGTACTCCCTGGGGCCAACAACTAACAAAATAATACTGCTTTCTAAGCCAGCACTCAAGAAAAAGGCCATGTATAGTTTGAATAGGAAAGCTGTAAAGCTCAATGGTGAGAAGATGGACAACTTTGAATCCCTCATGCATTTTTTTTTTTTTTTTTATAGGAAAAGGATTTTGGAATAGTTTCCTTCCATTTTTTTTTTTTTTTTTTAATTCACATTAAAAAAAAAAATTTTTTTTTTTGAGACAGAGCCTCAAGCTGTCACCCTGGGTAGAGTGCTGTGGCATCATAGCTCACAGCAACCTCCAAATCCTGGGCTCAAGCAATTCTCCTGCCTCTGCCTCCCAAGTAGCTGGGACTACAGGTGCCTGCCACAAAGCCTGGCTATTTTTTGGTTGCAGCTGTCGTTGTTTGGCAGGCCAGGGCTGGATTTGAACCCTCCAGCTCAGGTGTACATGGCTGGCGTCTCAGTTGCTTGAGCCCCAGGTGCTGAGCCACATTTAAAATTTCTTTACAGACAAGAGTCTTCCTATATTTCCCAAGCTGGACTTAAACACTGGGTTTCCCACCTCAGCGTCTCAAGTAGCTGGGACTACAGATATGCACCATTGTACCTGGCTTCTCAGGTTCTTCTTTAAACTGGAAATAAACTCTCAGCTAAGGGAGCTGAATATAAGAGCAGCCAAGGAAATTGAACTTCATGGTGGTCAGAAAGCTTTCATAATCTTTGTTTCTGTTCCTCTACTGAAATCTTTCCAGAAAATCTAAGTATAGGCAGTACATGAATTGGAAGAACCTTCAGTGGAAAGCATGCTGTCTTTATTTATGAGAGGAGCATAATGCCCATGCTAACTAAAAAAATCCATACAAAAAATAAGCAAAAACATCCTAGGAGCCTCATTCTGATACTTATGCATAATGAGATATTTGAGAACTTGGTCTTCCCAAGTGAAATTGTGAGCAGCAGCAAAACCTGAGTGAGACTGAATGGCAGCTGGCTCACTAAGGTCCATCCAGAAAAAGCACAGCAGAACAATGTGGAGCAAAGGTATTTACAAGAAGCTCATAGACAAGGATATTAATTTGTTTTGCTGGTTGTTTTTTTTTTTTTTTTTTTTTTTTTGTGACAAGAGTCCCACTATGTTGCCTTTGGTAGAGTGCTATAGCATCACAGCTCACAGCAACCTCAAACTGTTGGGCTTAAGCGATTCTCTTGCCTCAGCCTCCCAAGTAGCTGGGACTACAGGTGCCTGCCACAATGCCTGGCTCTATATATATATATTTAGAGTATCACTTTGTCGCCCTCAGTAGAGTGCCTTGGTGTCACAGCTCGCACCAACCTCCAGCTCTTGGTCTTAGGCGATTCTCTTGCCTCAGCCTCCTGAGTAGCTGGGACTACAGATGCCCACCACAATGCCCGGCTATTTTGTTTGTTTGTTTTAGAGACAGAGTCTCACATTGTTGCCCTGGGTAGAGTGCTATGGCATCACAGCTCACAGCCACCTCCAGCTCTTGGGCTTAGGTGATTCTTTTGCTTCAGCCTCCTGAGTAGCTGGGACTATAGGC
>CAUYPK010075202.1:0-56100 GCA_963574355.1 Loris lydekkerianus
ACCCCGTCACCCCTGCGCCCTCTCCTCCGAGTTGTCCTAGTCATATATTACACCCCGTCACCCCGGCTCCCTCTCCTCTGAGTTGTCCTAGTCATATATTTCACCCCGTCACCCTGGCTCCCTCTCCTCTGAGTTGTCCTAGTCACATATCAGACTTCTTTGAATTCTCCTCACCCAGTTTCCTCTGTCCCTTTCTTTTCTCCCCGCCTCTGGCTGACCAGATCCTAGATCTTTACGTCCTTCCCTTTAGGAATAACATTGAACATACAATGTCCATACTCATTATAAGGAAACCCAGAGGGTTTCTAAACCAGGGGCAGTGTCACCACATAACTTTGTATGTGGAACGGGGAGCCCCAAGCACAAGATTCTCCACAAACCTTTATCCCTATAACAATCTGTCTCCAGAGGTTTTCCAAGGAGCCTTCTCCAGGGGCACTTTCATCTTCATAGTAACTAAAAATTACTTTGAAGATAAAACTAACAAGCCATTTTCACGATGTCAATTCCGCCGATCCGTAAGCACGGTGTGTTTTCCGTGTTTGCATCGTCTGCAGTGTCTCTCCGCAGTCTTTCCTCGTTCTCCCTGTGGAGGTTCTTCACCTCCTTTGTTAAGTACATTCCTGGGTACTTTATTTTCTCTGTTCTAGAGAGCCAGTCCAAGTGGTCATCTTTTATTATTTATTCATTTTATTCATTACTCCTCTAGTGTCCCTTTAAGAATGGAACACACCAGAAGCGAATGCGCTACGCTCTGTTCATTCATTAGCATATAGCACGATAATGTGTGCAGCCAGGACTTGATTAACTAGTTTCCATAGTGATAACTCCAACCTTGAGTAGGTTAGCGCACTTAAAACATTTGCAGGAGAAATTTGAACACAGAGATGTATTTAAATGGATGTATACCCCTAATTCTACTATTTAAAGCCCAGGCCCTCAAGTACACATGTCTGGCCCCTATGCTGTAAATCAATATTTACACAAGAGTTTATAGAGATATTAAAATGCCTGGCAATCCGCAGTTACGGATGCTTTGCTTTTCTCAACAGCGAGAAAGAGTTAGTATGTAAGATACAGGTATTGAGTGTGTGTACTGTCTCCTTGGAATGCTGGAAATAAGTACCTGTCATGAGCTTGTGCTCTGCTTAGAGACAGAGCCCTGTGAGCCAGAAATGGTGCTGATATGACCTGGTCTTGGTTTGAAGAGACTCTTGTGTTGCAGTTTATTTGCAATTAGAATGTCCCAGAATTGGGCCGAGCATGGTAGCTCAGCCTATAATCCTAACACTGTAGGAGGCCAAGGTGGGTGGATTGTCTAAATTCATGAATTGAACAGCCTGAGTCAGAGCGAGACCCCCACCTCTAAATATAGCCGGGTGTTGTGGTGGGCACCTTTAGTCCCAGCTACTCGGGGGGCTGAGGCAAGGGGATCACTTGAGCCCAAGAGTTTGAGGTTGCTGTGAGCTGTGACATCACAGCATTCTACCGAGGGTGACAAAGTGAGACTCTGTCTCAAAAATAAATAAATAAATAAATAAATAAATAAATAAATAAATAAATAAATAAATAAATAAAAATAAAAGAATTTCCCAGAGTCTGTCTTTGTTTAGACTTGCTGTATGTCCCAAGTTAATGGAGACTTTCAGTAGTTGTGATTAAGAATAAGGAACGAAGATCAGAGAGGTCATCTGTGCTCAGACAGCTTATGAGAGTTTTAAACTCTACTGGATAACTTGTGCCAGGGCTAAATAAAGCCTATTTAAAGCTGAAAGCCACCAATATTCTAATATGACAGACAAAGGCTGATATCCAAAGAGTTAATTTAAAAAATTACAGCTCCAAAATAGGGCCCAGACTTGGGATATATTTACTGTACAAAGAGGTAAAGGCTATGTTAACCAGTTTTATGTAAGCATTCTAAATTGTATATAAAATCAGCACATTGTACCCCATAAATGCATTAATGTACACAGTTATGATTTAATGAAAAAATCGTTAGGAGAAAAAAAAAAGAATTGCTTGTTGGTCCTGCCCATTTCCAGTCTTGTACTTGAAATTAAAAATTTAGCTATTACTTAGGCAAGGAGTATTAATTAGTTTATGCCATTTTACACCCTGACTTTTGAAAATATGTGTATTCCAAAAAGCATACTTTGAAGATTTCTGCTTTTTGCATGATAAGCGCACATTTCAGATTTTAAAACTATTTTTGTTTTTGTTGTTACTACCTTTGCTTGTTCTAGCCAATTACTTTGTTTGAGTTGGATCTTGGCAAAATCGATTTGGTCAATCATACAGAAAGCTGCTATTTATTTTTTTAAATGGCAAATCCATGGTGCCAACTCAGGCTATGATTCAGAATAGATGGACCGGGGCTGCGGGGATTGTGAGAATAATCCTGTACTTCTTAAATAATGTGGCGGCATCTTCTGAAATACTCTTTGTGAGGCCGGTAAACATATGGCTCCTCCATTTTGACTTTCAGAAAACTTTAGTGAGTCTGTCCCAAAATATATTCATGAATAAGAAGGAAGTGATGATACCCGTAAAATACTATTCGCAGCTAAACTGTGTCCTACTTTCTATTATGAATTTTCACAAGCTGTCTCAGCCCTCTGCCCATTAATCTACCATGTTTAGCGCAAGATTCAAAATGAAAACTTCTTTTACTTCTTGACACACCATCAATTTAATTTGGCAATTAGCTAACATACCTAGAATCAAAGATAGACATCTGTAAACAGAGTCTTTTCTGGAAATCCAAAGGAAAAAAAAAAAAACCAACAAAACCATATAAACACAATGGCAAGAACAAACAAATAATTACAAAAGCTTCCTATTGAGCTGTCAGCTACAAACCAAATGCTTCTCTTAACTATTCATCTCCTTAATTTGGTGAAAACTCATGCTAGTTTTTCTGTATGGACAATGATGATTTGTTTGATGAAATTTAATTGTGCTAGAATGTATTTAACAAAAAGAAATGGCTAGAACCATATGTAACATTTCAGAACATTTTCCTTTAAAGAATAATAATAAGCACCTAGTGTAAACAAAAGAAAAAATTAACTGCACAGGATAAAATAATTTGACCAATGAAAGTATGCGTTAACTATTAATAATAAGAAAAGCATCTATAATACTGTGATTTCAAATTGTATCTTATACCTGAAAAAGTGCATTTGAGTACTGGGTAGTAGCCATATGTCACTTTTCAGTTTATAAATATAGATAATTTTATTTCTTTTAAAGTGATATGGACTCAGTGTATTACTCCAGTTTATTTACCAGACCCAGCAAAAGGGAAAAAATAGTATATTCAGACCAGATCTCTAATGAACTACATGGTTTTAGGCAGGGAGAATAAAGTTCTGTGAGAGTGTCCTTGGTGTACAAGTATAACTACATGTCACTTGTCAAAAAAAGGTTCAGTATAAAAACCTCAAGCCCATCATACTCTAATAACAACAAATTAGAAGCAGCTCCTTTTCTTATTTTTATTTTTTTGGGACAGTCTCACTATGTTGCCCTGGCTAGAGTTCCATGGCATCAGCCTAGCTCACAGCAACCTCAAATTCCTGGGCTTAAGTGATCTTCCTGCCTCAAATTCCCCAAAAGCTAGAACTCCAGGTGTCTTCCCCAACACCCAGCTAATTTTTCTAGTTTTAGAGACAGGGTCTTCCTCTTGCTCAGGCTGGTCTGGAACTTCTGAGCTCAAGCAATCCACTGCCTCAGCCTCCCAAGAGTACTGGGATTACAGGTGTGAGGCACCACACCCAGCCTGGAAACAGCTTCTTGTTTTTAAAAAAACATACAAAAGTACTAAATGATTCCTTCCTGTCATTCCTTTAAATCATGGGCTCCTTTGGGAAAAAATTCTGTGTGTGCCCGTGCATGGGTTATGGAAAAACAACAGTTAAGCTTTTCCAAATTACACTAAGCACTTAATAAAACATTTTATTTGGTCCTCAAAATTACCTTGCATAGTAGGAACTTTTTATTTCCCTTGGTTCTTAAGGAAACAGGCATGAAGTGTTAAGCAGTTCAAAGTCACAGGACCAGTGAGTGGCAGATAGGAAGCTTTAACTTCGTTTTGTAAAGTTCAGTGTCGGTGCTCGCTGCCCTATGGCCGTCAGTGGAAAAGAAATACAGCACTTAAACAAGAAAGGGGAGACGGAGTGACCCCAACGGGGAGCCACACTTGCATCTGAACTGTTCCGAGGGTCACCTGAAACATAGGTAAAGCCCCTGGTTTACAGCTCAGCTGGACAATCCCTCAGTCTTCCCATCTAATGATGTCCTGCCAGGGAGCACACTGAGAAACCCCCAATAAAATCTAAGCACCAGTTAGCTATCATCCCAGTGCTGCACTTGGTGAGGGCAAGACACACGTGGAACTGCAGGGAAACCAGAGTTTGAATGAGTAAATAAACTCCAAAAGCCTCCATCAGTAATCTAGATCACTGATTTTCAACCCGTGTGCCACGGCACTCCAGTGTGATGTGAGAGGATCTTAGGTGGACCTGGAACATGTTTAAAGATCAGTAATTAAATTATTCTCTAAAGAAGTTCAAAGCACAGTAAGTACATTCTTTTTGTAACTCCTTTGTCTCAGCACGTCCTTCCCCCAACATATTATTTTTTCTTTCTTAGTTCTTTTCATATGTGATGATACATTTATTTATGCAACTTCTAAAATTCATACGTTACCCTTAACAACAGATAGCAAAATTGCTATAAATAAAAAGGATCTTTTCCCCTGAGAAACTTGATATATACATATGCACATTCATAAATACATGCATGTACACACATGTATATAGAATATATTCAATCTTTATAATCTTATTTTATATATACACAGAAATACACAATAAACATATACACATATGTGCCCATATACCAGATATCTGTACTATATTCATATGTGAGAGTATATATACATTTTTTTCTTACAGTTTTACTTTCATATGTTTACTCTCATTTCTGTTCATATGTTTTTTTTGTTTACCAGTGAAAATCCAATATTCTCCCAGCACTTGTCACATAGTAACTTCAATAAATATTTGACTGGCTAGCAATGAGCAAATTATTCATTTTCTGAGTCTATTAGTCTGGAACACATGGATAACCTCCAAGGTCCTTGGGGACTCCGGAAGTCTAGCTTTGTTCCTGCTTTTCCCAGCTTTTGCTCTGAGTCTCTAGACCATCTCCCCTGGGTAAAAGACTGGAATCACTGGAACGTAAACTCCATCTAGCAGAAATGATTCTTTGCTACAGTTCATCATACCCTGTGCCCTAAGAGAGGGCTGTGTGGGTCAGAATGCATGTTCACCAACAAGGAGTCCTCTGATGCCCCCATTCTGTAGGTGGGTTGATAAAATGACGTGATTAAAGCAGCCGAGAAAATCAGTACTCCAAGTGACAGTAAACGAAGTGCCTTTTCTTTTGATACACAATATGGTTGAATGCTATCATTTTGTGAATCTTTGAACTTAGTCTGAGCTTCTATAAAAATACCAAACATAATTATAAGAGGGACTTTACCTAACAAATCCAATCAGTGTAACCTGGTTCTCTGTACCCTCAATGACTCCCCAACAATAAAAAATATTAACAATAAATAAATATGTACCATAAGCTGGGTGATTTATTAACAACAGTGCTGTGTTTCTTAGTGTGTTGATGCTACAAATCTGGGGTCAGGGGGCCAGTGGGGTCAGATTCTGGTGAGGCCCCACTTCTGTTTTGCAGACTGCTGACTTGTGTTTGGATCCTCAGGTGTCAGGAAGAGGGCAAGAGACCTCTCAGGGTCTCCTTTATAGAAACACCAACCCCATTCATAAAGCTACTTACCTTCTAGTGCCATCACACCGGGGTTTAGGATTTCAACATGTAAGTTTGGGGTGTACAAACATTCAGTATATTTTGCACTAAGCTTCACTATGCCCTAAACAATGTCAAAATGAATTGCAAGATGAAATCTAGAATGAATAGCACAGGAAACTGTATTCCTATATATTAATATCTCCATTAATGCAAATCAAGCAACAGAAGAGCAAATTCAGTTTACTTGGATTTTATTCTAAATATCATGAAAGCAGAGTGGCAGCTGCATAACCATCATCATTGCCAGAAAACCCAAGTCACCATTCCAAAAAAAGCAGAGACCATTAGATTAAAATATAGGTAATGGAAAATGCTTATCAATTCCTATATCATTTCTGCCTTTTGCTAAAAATAATATTTTTAGAACAATCTTCCCTCAAGCCATGTTTCTAATACCCAGCTACTGCATTCATAGCAGAATCTATATAAAAAATACACTTTGAAACTGCCCTGAACTCTGCAACACCTAATCAATTTTATCTCAAGCAGATAGTTTTGGGATATGATGGAAATGAAAGTAAAAGGAAAAAGACACAACAAAAAGTAAAGAAAATAATGACATGGGTCTGCATTGGTCTAAATAAAATTGAGGCATATTCTTTTCTCATTTTTAATCTTTTCTTCCATTTTCCTCAAGGAATCAGAAAGCTTGCTCTGAAATTCTGCTGTGGTCTAAATGTTAATTTCCCCTCCAAGATTCCTATGTTGAAATCCTAACCCCCAAGATGACGGTGTTCAGAATGGGCCCTGTGGGAAGTGGGCAGATGACCAATGGGGTCAGCGCTCTTGGAAAAGAGACTGAGAAGCTCATTTACCACGTCCACCACTGGAGGACTCAGCCGAAGGGGTGTCACCATGAGGAGTGGACTCTCACCAGTCATTAATGCACTTTTATCTTGGACTTTATAGTGTCCAGAACTGTGGGAAATACATTTTGGTTCTTTATAAGCTGTCTGGCCTGTGATATGCTCGTCTAGCCGAGACACTTCCTAATGCTTAATCTTTTGTTGTATTCTATCTCTGCATCAGTATCAAGGAAAAAGGCTTTATGTGACAGTAGATGGATTATCTTACCTTTAAAAATTTAAATGTGATTATCCAAAGAGAGAGAGAGAGAGAGAGAGAGAGCAAGCAAGCACAGATTTAGGAGTTAACAGGAAGTGTGGTCAGACATGTCCCGGGGTCGTCTGTGACTCCCAGGACATTAAAGGAGGAAGGGCCAGGGCTCCCTGTGATCGCACCAAGTGGCCAGTTTGCAGGATGGTGTGGTGTCTGCATGAGGTAGGAAAAAATCAAAAGGGGACAAAGGCATCCCTTCCTCCTCCTGGGGTCAGTCTCCCGTCCTCCCCCTGGGGTCAGTCTCCCGTCCTCCCCCTGGGGTCCGTCTCCCGTCCTCCCCCTGGGGTCAGTCTCCCGTCCTCCCCCTGGGGTCAGTCTCCCGTCCTCCCCCTGGGGTCAGTCTCCCTTCCTCCCCCTGGGGTCAGTCTCCCTTCCTTCCCCCGGGATCAGTCGTGCTGTGCACGAGTTAGAGAAATAAAAACGTGTAGTTCCCACCCCAGGCAGAAGTGGATATCAACTGGCTTGTGCTTCAGTTGCAGATATTTTTAAGGCAGGATTCTCACTGGCAAGAAGGCAGCTCCAGTCCCTCTTAACATTTCCCTTTCTGCTGTCTCCTCAGCAGCTACCCACACTACATTCCCCAAATCATCCCTCTCCCTCACCCCTGGTTCTGGGGTAAGGTAACACAACAGGCCCTGTTTGTAATATTTCCCTCTGTTTCTCCTCAATATAAGCAAACCTTCCCACATTCTGGCCTCCCCACCGCCCCCCATACCCTCTCTACACAAAAGCCATGGTTTCTTTTCTTTCATGGAAGATCTTAATAGTCAACTAAATCCAACTCTAACATTAGTGTGGAGAAGGGAAGCATTTTCTTTCTGTTCTATTGGAGAGACACCTCACTTGCCTAAAATCTGTGAATTCTTAAAATATACAATAGCAAAGAAGGAAAATTGAAATAAAATAAATATTTGTTTCCAAATTCAAATTAGTAAAATCCTTGTATCATATGAGAGCATATTTTTCGTTTTGCTTCCCAGAGCTTTTTCATGGATGGCCCTTTCTGTCTTGTTATGTTTAAAGCAGGGGTCGGCAAACTTCTCTCTACAGGGCCAAATTCAACCACCGCCAGTTTTTGTATGGACCATAAGCAATGAATGGCTTTTACAATTTAAATGGCTTGGAAAAATCAAGAGAATACTATTTTATGACAGGTGAAAGTCATACGAAACTGAAATTTCAATGTTAGTGAAGCTTTATTAGAACACAGCTTTGTCCATGCTACGTGTCGTCTACGATGACTTATCCTCAGAACTAAGAAGTTGCTAATGAGATCATTTGGCTGCATAGCCACACATATCTGCAGTAAGGCCTTTTACAGGCAAAGTTTGCTCGCCCCTAAAAAGTACAGATTTAGTTAGACTAGAGTGATCTGGTTTCAAATACCAGGCTGTTACTTACCAGCATGTTACTTAATCTGAAAGGTAAAATACTCATCTCACAGAGAGTAATGTTTCCAAGGGTAAATGAGAAGATAAATATTGATCACCATAGCAATTACCTGATGGAAAAAAAGACATCAAATAGATGTTTTTTTAAAAAAAGTTAAGAATTGTATTATTTTCTGTCTTCTCTGTACCTGTTTATTTATAAAATGCAGAAAATACTGTAAAATATTTCCCCTATCGTATTGATACATTTTTCTAATAACTAAATAATATATTTAAAATACAGATACTATTAAAGTTAAAAGTATTATTAGAAATCCATTCAACTAAATATCTCTGCTAATGTCCTAGGGCTTTGGGAACAAATTACTGCAAAATGGTGGCTTGAAAGGAACATTTAATCTCATAGTTCTGGAGGCAGAAGTTGAAAATCAAAGTTGTAGGGAAATTGGTTCCTGCTGGAGGCTCCCAGGGAAAATCCATTGCGAGCCTCGCTCCCTTTTCTGGTGGTTCCTGCCATCCTTGGTGTGTCCCCTGGCTGTGGCAACATAACTCCGGCCTCTGTCCCTGTCTCACGTAGCCTCTCTGTGCGTCTGACACTGTGTTAAATAATGACAGATGCTTTTATGATTTTAACACAGATCAACAAGAATATATTATCAAAATGATGCAGAATAAAGAAAAGAAATTTAGACAACTTTAAACAGTTTTCTAAATCTATGAAAGACTCCTACGCAAAGTGTTCTTGCGAACATTATCCTCTCCAGCCTCCTCTGGCTCCCCTGATGCTCCCGACGTTCTTGTCTGCCTTCCATCCAATACCTCTTACTTCCACTGCATTCATCATATTCGTTTCGTGTTCCTTTTCTTCCCTAAGCTGTGGGCTGCTTCTTTTTTCTGTCTCCCCTGTGTACCTGGGGAAGAAACTGAAGAGTCAGCTGGCACTCTCTGCATGTTCCTGTCTGCGTGCCAAAACTTGTTGCTTTGTCCTACTGATCGGGCCTGAGTTCTTGATGAGGCAATGTGCTCTGCGCAGAGACCAGCACAATTTTGGCAATCGTAGGGAGAGACACTTATTTTCCCTGCTAAGCAAATAGCTTATTACTGGAAACCACTAAGAACGGAGATGAAGTCTGTATACAAGAAATGACATGAATCATGAAAGTCTCGGCCAGGCTTCAGCTATTGTGTATATGCACATGGAAGCTTGCACAAGCGCACAAACTCCAGCTGTTTATTTTTTCCTTTTCTTTTCTTTTGAATATGCTTTAATTCTCTAGTAACCCCAAGCCAAGGATTAAGTCAAGTAAGATCCTAGTAGGAACCTGATCCAACTTGGTTTTTGAATAGAATTCATGGGAAGGCTGGAAGCAGTGGAGGCCTAACTTCCTCCCAGGAACCATCGGGGAGTGTTTGCTTTATCACGATTTTATTTTACTTAGTTACCTCTCGATAAACAAGCCATTGACTGGTTTGAGAGGAGACTCTTGGTACTAGTTCTTCACCTGAAAATATCTTGCCAAATTTGTGTGCTAACCTAATGATTTCTGATTGGCAGTTAATCTTTCTGTTAGAGGTAGAATAGATTAAATCTAAACTGGAAATTGGAAGAACTAGGTTTTCACCATGGATCTGTAGCAGGTGAGGTGGAGAAGTCACCTCGGATCTCTAGGCGTGGAATCAGATTATCTCTAAAACTCTTTATAGCTTGGAATCAATGATTATGTGATCTGTGAGTGCCAGTTTCATCCTTATGGGACACAGTTATAAATAGTCTATCATATCCACATTCTCGTTGTTACTTCGACAATTTGCAAAAGCTGGTGGCATCCAGAATGGATAAAACATAATTGCCCATAAAATTTTTCTTATTTCTTTAAACTACAAACAAGACTTGTGATCCGATTTTCGTTCCCTCAGTGCACAGAGAACGTCTTTGTACTTTCAAACACTGAAAGAGAAGGAGACCAAGCAGGAAATCCGAGCAGAGAAGAAACTAGGTTTTCACTTGTAAAAACTTGAATTACTAAAGAAACAGAATAAAAGAAACAGAGATTTCATATTTTCCTTTTTCCTGGGTTAAAATATATATATATAGAGAGAGAGAGAGAGAATATATATATATATATATGTGTGTGTGTGTGCGTGTGTGTGTATATATGTGTGTATATATGTATATAAAACATATATATATATATATATAGAGAGAGAGAGAGAGAGAGTATATATATATACATATGTAGACTGGTAGAGTCAGGAAAATAAAGATTGTAGAGTCACAGAAGGTGGAAATCCTCACTTCACTAATGACCATGTGTACGATTTTGCCCAATATCTGATATCTGAGACTGTTTTCTAATTCTTAAATTTTGGGAACAAAAGCTATGTGTTTGTGGTGATGATTATATAAAGTAACACACATATATTCCCGGCAAGGGGCTAGTTATCCTAGGTCAGCATGACTCCAACTGTAAAGTACATGCACGTTATCTGAGATCTCACTGAAATCAGAGTCCAATTCAGTAGGTGTGAGCCGGGGCCTGTGATGCTGGTTTTATAACAGTCTCTCAAGTTCTGAGCTTTGGATAGCAAGAGGAAGGGGGACTTAATCGATGTAGGAAAACCTGGGCCCTTCATGCTTCCACTACCAAGCAGAAGTACATATTTACTTCGAACTGACAAATCAGAAAGTTGGCTTCCCCCCCCCACACACCACCCCGATCAATGTGCCTGTTCTGTGCTAGTCATCTGTCACCTAGAGTCAGGACAGAGGATACCAGCAGTGTATCATTTTCAAGTCATCTTGTGTCAACCTGCTGGGACAAGCCCCGAAATTTTCACTGAGCACCTTTCTTTTTTTCAGCCATCATTGCCAGTTCTCAAATAGTAAAAATTATTGATTAAAGTCTTCACACTCTTTTACACTAGAAAGGCAGTTGTTCCCAGTATAATTCTATTCCTTTGCTTGTTCCAAACTTCCCTCTGTTAAAAATAAATAAATAACAACAACCACATAAAAAAAAATCTTGCTCTTACATTTCCCGAGCCTCGTGGCTTTACCATATTTTTTACTCTTCTATTTCTCTAAATGACAGCATAGGCCTACCAGCCATTTGCCCGTCTTTCTAGTTCTTTCAGTCAATAATAGATGATAATTTGCTCTCCCTCTCTATGATTGGAGCGTATTTTAAATTATCCATTTAAGCTTGATCTGTAATTAAAATTATGTGGCCATTTATGACATTATTCTGCAAAAACGCTCTGTGGACTTTCTCAGATCTAGCTTATGGAGTCCAGGTGCAAAGCGGCATAGAAATATTGAGAGAAAAATCAACCGTATCTTGGGTGCATGCACTGTCCGTTCATCTGCCAGCTCCCAGGCAAAATGCATAGATGCATCTTTCTTGGAGATTAAGTATCACCCAGAGTCTGCAGAAAACCTGGAATCTTACCTTGTTGCACTCTTAAGTGACAGGTAGTCCTCTCTCTTTTCTAGCATATTCCATGAAGCACTAGCTCTGTTTAGGAACAAATATATGCCTGTGTGACATTTTATTAATATTTACAAATATTCGCTTACCTCCCTGTAAGAGGATTATACATTTAAACGCTTTTGCAAATTACATGCAAGGCCTCCCGCCCGCTGACATCAGTAGCTGTGTGACTTGCTTTGTCCAAGGAGCTCGCAGAGGCCATGTGCGTGTAGCCCTGCGTCTAAGCAGGAGCTCTAAGATCTGCTCAGAGCTCTGTCTCAGACCTTCCCTCTGTTACGAGAGGGGCACGACCCAGGTAAATGATAACACCCTGAACGTGGTCCTGAGGGAATAAGACGGGGGAGCATAAGCAGGACAGCTGCTGACCTGCAGTCGACAGGTTACACAAGCAAGAAAGAAATACGTCATTGTTGGTGTCATTGTGATTTTGACCATCACCACAGCATAACCTGGCAAAATCTGGACAAATCAGTGTTTCCACCCATACAAATTATTTAAAAGGAAAGAGAAAGAAGCCCCTAAATGATAGACAAGAAAATGAGCTAAGTCGCCAAGTACTTTCGTGCCACAGTTTCGAAAGGCAAGTGAGAGCTCAAGAGTCACGTTCTGCTTCGTGCCTGAGCACAGAGCTATGGGAGGCACGTAGCTTTCACCAAGATTCTAGCGCTGTGTAATTAGAAGCACTGCCTATGAATGCTGGGATGAAAATGTTTGAGGGGAAAAAAAAAATCCAGATTTTTAATACCTGTCAGGTGTGTAATGGAGGTAATGCTCAGCCCTACAATATATTTTTTATTAATATTAAATCATAGCTGTGTACATTAATGCGATCATGGGGCACCATACACTGGTTTTATAAACAGTTTGACACGTTTTCATCACACTGGTTAACATAGCCTTCCTGGCATTTACTTAGTTATTGTGCTGAGACATTTACATTCCACATTTACTAAGTTTCACATGTACCCTTGTAATTGTACACCACAGGTGTAATCCCACCAATCACCCTCCCTCCGCCCATAGCCCTACAATATATTTTTTCTCCTTGTTCCAGAACCAGGAAAAACACCAAAGTAGACCTGACAATTTATGTCCAGTGTTTTAAAGAAGGAAATAAGATCTCTCTAGATTCTAGGATCAATTCTTGCTTTCAAATGGCTGTCAAGATAGTGACAGAAAAAGTAATAGGAAAGAGTAAATTCTACCGAGAACTCAAGTGCATTATTGTTTTCTTTGTACTCTCTCATTGTTACTGTTTAGCCAAATAATCTATGATATTTACTAATAATAATCTGAAACCTTTGGTACCTACATTGTCACTAGAAAGCTATTTAGCTCCAAGGGAATGTAAGGAACTTTAATATTTCGTCATTAGTATATCTTTTTGCCTCTGCTTCACTTTAGCCTACAAACCAGCAGTAGAACAGATTCACAAATGACCTCTAAGGAAGGGATTGCCATGGAGTTGAAAGTATGGTTACTTGTATTTAAAAAAAAGAAAAACTCTACAAAAAAGGCAATTTAAGTCTCCTACATCTCAGTGATTCATGAATGCTATCTTTATGCATATTCATGAAAGACCTAAAAAGCATACTTTGTCACTTTTCCTCTTTGATGTAGGCAGAAAAGATATTGAAAGGACACCTACGCCATCTGTTCAACTCAGAAAACTCTAGAACTCCACACGGCTATCCACACAGAACTCTTGGTTTGTGGAATTCATGGTTGCCTTTAGCTGTCAGGACTCCAAAATGTACAGAGGAGCTGTGCTATCATGAACTTAAGACCCTAGATATTTCTATGTCAAATATCCATTTGTTTTAATAGTTATTTTATTTTCAGTATATTTTTTTTAGGATTATTTATTCAGATTTGGCTGGGATGGTATTTCATGAATTCATGTCATCATATGATTTTGTCTAATTCAGTATCTTTTGTTTTTAAGGGGTAAAATACTGTAGTAAAACTTGTGTGTGGGAAAAAAAAAAAACCTTTAAAGTAGTGTGATCATATAGTTTATCATCCAAATCAGGAAATTTTTGAGAGTAAAAATAAATAGCATTAAAAATTACATGAGGATTGTTTCAAGCCAGCAAGTATAATCACACTGACTATGGAAAAATTGGGAATCTGAATGCTAAATCTAAATTACTAGGATCACTGATGTTTGTTAGAGGTTTATTTTAACTGTGTTTAATCATAATAAACTTCTTAAACTCCCTGATTCCCTTATTGGCTAACAGGAGTTTGGAGCTATCTAAATGGTTTATTGAGAATTGCCAACCCTAAGACCCTTATGATCATGGCCAGGAAGTACTGTGGACTTTAATCAACATCATATTATTTGATCCTTAAGCAACAATTACTTTTCTAATTTTGCTGAGCATAAAGTTGAGTGTCAGAAACATCAAATAATTTGCCCAAATTCATAAGCTAGTGTGAAGTGGAACCAGGTTCAAACCTGTTTTTATCTAGATAGAACAAAGATATGTTCTTTCTTAAAACTTTTGGGAATTTCTCCCTTAGGTCTGTCCTTCAGGGAGACCAAGGCCAGGAGAACCATCCCTGTTTCAGGGAGAGGTATCAAGACCACCCTACCTGGCATCACTTGCTCACATGTAATGGCTGTCAGAATCTTGGCTAGTCCCTCATGAAATGTAAAATATTCACCAGCCTGAGACACAAAGTGTCGGGTTTGAGAGTTGAAGGTAATTCTAATCATCTTAACAAAAACCTGGTGAGATCTAGAAAAAAGAAGTGGAATTTGTGCTCACACAATTTGGAGATGAAAATGCCAGTTGACTTTGGGAAAGACGTTCTGCTTCTTAAGAGTTCTAGAATCTTGACCTGGTAGTATTTATCTTATAGATCTTAAAGAATGACAGTAAATTAGGTAAAATATATAAGTGAAAATGCCACAGCACCTGGGACATATGAGGGTCCTTTGCAATGGAAGTTGGTTTTCTTCTTTTCCCCCTGTTACTTCAACATAGTGAGAAGAGTCATAAATTTGAAAAAGGAAATCTGTGTTTAAGTCCTAACTTTGCTGTTAGCTCTTAGTCTAGAAGTAATCTCTGAGACTCAACTTCCTCATCATTAGGTGGAGATTGTAGTAATAGTTGCTTTGAATATCTCTCAGGATCATTGTAAGTTGCATATAAAAGTTCTGTATAAAAAATGACTTTCAAATACAGTTTTTATTAATATTATCACCGTAGCCTCTTAATGACTACCGCAATATCTGTGTAACTGATAACCAAGATAACATAGGTAGTTGGCAAAGGGGGGATGTAGAATATAAGGTTGAAAGGCAGGCCCAACTCCAAAGCTTAGGAGCTTTTAAAGACCAAGAAATATGTACAGCATTTGGAATTCCTGAAGCCATTTATCAGAATGGTAACCTAAACTATGTTGTGGTTTAAGTGTAGAGAAATGTGTCCAGATGTTGGTGTTTAGCTTAACCGTAGATTCCCTGCAAATACCCCATGCACAGATTTAGGAATTTGAGGAAAAGTTTAAAGTGTTGTTATTTCTTTTCAAATTTTTCTCTTTCAAAAGACTTTTCTGGGAACTTTCAGAGTGATAGAACTATTCTGCCTGGTCATACAGTAGTGAAGTCACAAGTCCATGCATTTATCAAAACCCACAGGAAGGAACACCACAAAAAATTAACTTTATAAGATGCAATTAAAAAATTAAACAGGATATCAGGGAAACCCAAGATGGATTCCAGCATCTTCAACTGCTACTTAATAAATGAATTCTTAACCATACTGAAACAGGTGAGGAAGAATGAAGTTCATCTAAGTAACACTATGAAATTACATATTGATTTGATACTGTAAGGCTAAAGATTAGAAAAAAAAAAAATGTACCATAGTTGGTAAATTCACTTCCCACAGAATTATGGTTCACAATGCTGAAACTGATATTTCATGTATACCAGGGATGAACACTTAACTAACTATATTGTAGATAACATGAAACAGCCTTCCTGCTGCCTAAGAAAGAAGTCACACACAAGGAGAATGCTAGAAGGAATCATCGGAGTTGGGGAATATCAACATGGACACATGCTGATTTGTGTACTTTTACAAGATATAGAAACATAGGTGTGTGTGTCTACTTGGGCTGATTGCACACGCCTCTTCCCCAGCACTGCTGGCTGGGAATCCTAGAAGTGCTGACACTGTGGAGATGGTGAGCACAGCCAGCACCCAGATCTTGGCCTCTACTATCTCTCCAGGAAAATGAATCAGGAGGCCTTGTAGAAAAGGCTGATTCTGGAGGTGGGCAGAAAAAAGTGAAAGAGAATATTTGTTTATCCTCCAAGTATTTTCCCCACAAATATGCATGAATGAGTCTGGTGGTTTTTAACATATGTCGACAAATTATTTGATAATATTACCTATATTGATGGAGCTTAATTCCTCTTCCCTAGAATGTGGGCTGGATTGAGTGACTCATTGTTCCTGAAAAAAAGAAACCAGTAACTTTATACTGGAGAAATGTGAACCAAAACTATCATAGCCAAATGATTCAGGTTAACATCATCCAACCCGTCTCGTCAAGTGTCAAGGTGATGAAAGATGCTGAAGGGTTGTTCCAGGTGAGAGGAGACTAAAGAAACACCAAATCCATTATGGTTTCCCGGAATGAATCCAGGAGCAGAAAAAGGGCATTAGTGGAAATCTGATTAAATCTGCAGTGTAGTTGTATAGAATTGTACCAAATTTAATTTCTTGGTATTTAAAATGTTATTGATCATTGATATTTGATAATTGTCCCATGGCTAGTTACATAAGATTTTAACCTTAGGGAAAGCTTACAGGAGGGTACACAGGGGCTCTCTTAGACCATCATAGCAATTCCTCTGTAAGTCTAAAATTAACTAACGGAAATACCAGAAATATTTTATCAATATTTGCTTCCTTCCTCACTTTGATTCATATTCTACAGGTGTGTGATGTTCATTGTGACTTTCAAAGCATTCCGAACCTTACATTCTGCCTCTCTTATCCCGTCTTCAGCCCAAACCTAACATATGTTTGGACAGAGCCAAATTTCCTAGGCCTCACCACACGCAAAGGTGGCCAACTGCAGCCCTCCCATGCTACGCAGATTGAAGTCGCCGCTGCCTTCCTACCTGTGTGTGATCTTACCTGGTTATTTTGTGGTTGTTCCCACAAGTGCCTTACCAAAGACATTTGCATTCCAAAATGAAATGTGGGAGGTGAATTATATCTGTCTTAAAGAACTAATTCTTTAAATACAAACCACCAGGCTTTGTACTATTTGATGTCTGTAGAGGGGAGGGCTTTTCCTGAATCCTTCAAATAAATTCTTAAGATGTTTCTAAAACTATTTCAACTCATAGCCTTCCTGATTTAAGAGCATTTTTATGCTTTGCAAAATGCGTTTTCCATATTCCTATTCATTTGTGAGAAATAAAATTGTTATATCTGCTGAGGTGTGTGACTTTGCCATTTTACACATTTGTTTTGTGACCCATTTGTCACCATATGCACCCGTAATAACAGATATGAGAAGTAGGTTAATGAAGCATTTATGGCTACTTTCAAAACAGAATATACGCACCTCCCCCTGCTGCCCCACAAGCACCACCACGGTTCACCGTGGAAACTTGACTATCCCTCTCTCTGCCTCTGTGTTTCATTTCTCTGAATGCGATTGTGTGAGTATGAGTTTGTGTACCTCTGTGGACATGTGTGGGTGTGTGTGCAACTATGAGACAGATAAAAATCCATTTTTAAATATTGTCACCAATAGCACAGAATGATAAATTGCTGTACTTTCCTGGTCAGAATTTGTATATCCAAGATAACATGTGTACCAGGACGTGTGCATCCCCATAGCAAATGCTTGTAGAATTTCTAAGTAAACCGCAACATTCAGCTTAACTTACTGATTGCATTATTTTAATGCTTCAGACCTTAAAAAATTCTCTCATGAACTAAGTGAGCTCTGTCTACCTTTCTTCAGCAACACTTTTTGTTGGGCCAGTCTCTTAACTAGATGATGAGCAGATTGTTTCAGACCCATGAGGCAGAAAGGTTTGTATATTTATCTCAAAGGAAGATGAGTTCTAGGCTTCAAATGCAATGGCCTAGCAGGGAAACCCGGGTTCCACCGCAGTACGAAGATGGCTATTGTGCATTAAAGTTTGATGAATCTAGCTTCTCAGAACTCATCCCTCAACAATTTAATTCTCCTTTAAATAGAAGAATTGTAGTAAGTGACATCTTGTACAGTAAATAGCCTTCTCTAACTAAGTATACCAAGTTCACCAGATTTTGTGGTCAAGTTAAGACACATATCTGTACTACGTGTTCATATGTTCTTGGATCACACACCTTTCCCTACGTTTACTGGCTGGAATACCTTTCACTAAGTTATTGGCTGCCATATAAGAACATTATTGAATAGAAACCTGAGAAAAATCTGAAAGAAATTCTTCCTCAAACCAGTGAGGATGAAGGGTATTTGAAGATATTCTTAACTCTTCGGGTTGAAGGGAGCACGGGAGTGTCAGAAGTGATTTCTCACCATTCAGAGATTCATAAAGTCACACTGCAGGATGTTTATCTTTCTAAATGGATCTTCATTGACCTGATTTTCTCAAATTACCTATGAAAGAAGTAGAATTTGATAAAATATTACACTTTGCATGCTGCAACTGGTCACGCTCTGTGTAAACTCAGCAGTGTTCCTAGAAAACCACCAACTGTTTGCAGTAATAAGTTAATTTTCTTCCTTCTCTGGGCAGAGAGCACATATACGTCATTTTTTATACAATCTTCACAAGTAGCGAATGTTCTAAAATGTCTGTTTTTACGTAACAAGTAGTATCGTGAACTAAGATTCAGAGAGGAAATTATTCTGTAAGGCAGAGAAGGTGATGTGGCTTGAGGTCACTTCTTCCCATTCCTCTCCCGGGCAGGTGCTCTAACCAGCCTAGGAACTCTCCCCTGCTGAGCCCACTCACAGCCTCCCAACATCCACCACCAACCAATCAGAGCTGGACGCCAGGATTGAGCGTCTGCTCCAAGAGCTTTGAGAATGGCTCGCAGTTTAAACTGGGATAGGAGATAAGATACACACTCGAGCCCGTACTCACAAAGCTAGGAACTTTTTCTCTGGGACTGAATTCCAAGTGGCTGCTTCTTAGAAAGCTATGTATGCCAGCTACCCATTCGCTGGAGGAAAGCGTTCATTTTAATGAGTGCACTTTCAGGAAAGATGGAGAAAGACTGTTGAGTGTGTAGGTGTGGGGGTATTGGGTCTTGATGTTCTGCCCCAGGGCCACTGCAGAGACCTGAGTCAAGGTTCTCAGACGTCCAGGGCATGGTGCTCTGCAGCTTCCCCTGGAAGGTTCTGCTCCTGCCTCTCCAATAGGCACTGCACTCGGGGCACCTTGATTCTAGCAACATAATTGGTGAAATCCAGAAAAAAAATCTAAGAACTTGATGCTCAAAATGTAGTCTCTGATTAACATAAATAATAAATTAGGCCTCAGTTTTTTATTCTAGATTGTCAACATCCTACCAGGAATAGGGAAAGAATAGAAATCCTTTCCAGGAATAGAGATTTGAAACCCTAAGTTGTGTTTTCTGAAACCTGATGGCACCACTTGGGCACAGGAGATGCAGAAGTCCCGAATTGGACTCAAGCTCTTCACCCCGGTGCAATTACATGGTTTGTTCCTTTCCTACCTTGGCAACAGAAAAATCGTCAGAAGCCACACAAGTCCCCTCTCGATGCATAATTAGCCAGGCTCTGATAACTGAAGTGCTGAGAGAATACCATTGTTTAATTTTTATATTAATACTACAATCTAAAAAAAGTTGTCTCTAATTAGCAATATAACATTGTCTAATTAGCAAGATAATATTACCTGCAATTAGCACTTGATTGACACCTGTCTAGTTTATGCCTCTACTGCCCAATTTTACAATAATAAGGGAAAAAATCAATATTCTTAAAAGGAAGCCTTTGTAAGGCCAAAAAGTTAAGTAAAGTTATTTATGTAATAATAAACCATTTTTGTTCAACTACCCTAGAATCTAAATATGTCTGAAAGGCACAAAGATAAAAGCCCAACAACAAAATTACTTTTATTAATTCTCAAAAGTATTAATTAAAGCAGTGAATCTTCATTTAGGATGCTGACTTAGTTACTTCAATAAAAAGCCCTTTTCTACAAGCCTAATTTACTATTAAAACTTATTTTTAAAATGTTCTATGATGAAGTTATTTGATATGAACAAAAGGAAATATGTTAAATCACGAAAGGATTTTGTACCTAATTAAATATAATTATTAAAAGTATGCTAATAATATAAAGACATTCAGGCTTCATCTATATACTTAGATAAATTTGATTTCAGTCAAATAACAAATTATTTTAAAAGCCATCAGCTTTTAAATCTTTATTTCTTGGTTACCTAATGTGTACAACCATAGTCTGAGGTAAAAATTTTTACAACTATATACAAACAGATGTGAATCTTCATTTGTGTTTAATTCCTAGAAAAGGATAAAAAAATGTTATTACAATATATTTCCAATGAGTTACATCTCAGATATGAATTAAAAGTACCTCCATGGTCTCTTTCCTTTTAAACCTTCTTTATCTGAAAGTTTTTATCTTTGAGTCAGATTTCTGCACTTATGACACATTCTCATAGCATCTGGCCTACTTCTACAGCTTAAAGAGTGTTCATTAAAATGAAATGCGTTAACATATAAGCCATAGACAGGGAAGATAAAATTGCCTTAAATAACTACCAAGGAAGTAGGTGTAAATGAAAACAGTTATAACTTGAAAATTAATTCAGGCATTAATACTTTGATACCAGACAGATTCCAGCCTAAGCAATTAATTATTCATTCTGAAATGCTTGAAATAGCTTTAGTATTAAAAGACAGACCAACTTAGAGATGAGACTGGTCATTCAAAAGGAGTATCACTACAAATTAATAGTTAAGGTACTTTGTTTGCTGCTGTTAATAAGCATACACTATGGGAAGAATGCAGTTTAAAATATAATCTTATTTCTAGAAAGCATATACTCAGTAAATTTTTAATAATAAAGAATAAAAGAAGCAGCAAATTGCATCATACTTTTTTTTTTAACATTTTTATAAGTTAACTCAATTCTTTTGTGGAAGAATATAGGATATAAATAAATAAAATCATCTGTGTTACAAAACTTAAGAACAAAAAGGTTGGTGTACTTTTCCTATATTTAGTTCAGGTACAAAGAAATATCTTTTCCTAACAATTCAATGCGGAGGGAATGGGTGGTTTCAATGGCTGGCATCTCCTGAGAATATGCCGTAAAGCAAGAAGCACCTTTGCCTGCCTAGGCTGTCAAAGGATAATCAGAGCCAAGAAGTAGTTACAGCAGAAAAGACAAGATGTTATTCAGGAACTATTGCAATAGGTGAAAAGTGACTTCAATGTGGAAGTAAGCTGAATTCTTAATACAGCATGGAAGCGTCTAGACGTACAGCATGGTGGAGGTCAGTTATTTTTACTGAAAATAACTATGAGAAAACATCTGATAAAAGAGGATTCTGGTTAAACCTAACAGCAGTCCTGCTGAAGGCAGGCCGAGATGGTCATATTCCACCTATGGAATGCTGGAGATAAAGAGTTTCATCAGCTGTACGTGGATCTGTTGGGATCTCCAAACTGAGTAAGGATCTTGTACTTATGCCACTAGACATGAAGTCACCAGGAAAGAGGCCAAAGGTGAGTCTAAAGGCTTAGAGGAACCTGACTAGAGTTAGATCAGCAAGATAGTCTTTGTCAAGAGCCAGTGTGCTAGGAGGCAGGGTAGAAGGGGGGGGGGGGGGGAGTGAGAATATTTTTTCATTAAATACATAAAAGTTGTCACACTTTGGGCACTGGTTTTGCTGTTATGCACATGAATGTGAATTGGTCATATTTAGGCTCCAAATCCTTTCAGTATAAAAAAGTGTTTTTTTTTTTTTTTTTTAAATGAACTAACTGGAGGAAAATTTAAGGTCATTCTGCCCAGGTTGAATGACAGACTTTATTATCAGGTAAAATCAAATCAGTTGGTGCCCCTGCCTGGAGCTTAGTACTGAAAAGTGTTTGGAGACTGCCATCTGGGCCAACACGAATGAGGGCGCAGATTTATCAGCAGTGCCCAACACATAGGTGAGAACAAAACTAACAGACATGTTCTCTACCTGGAATTAAATCTGTCCTTCTATAGCCTGCTAAACAAAATTAAAGATTTTACCTAAGATGTTAAATATAAATAAGTGCAGGAAAAGACTGATTTCCAGTCTTTCGTTTAAATATCACGCTGAATCTACCTGCTTATATTCTTTGTACACGTTTGTGTACAAGCAACATTTGTGTGTATACGTACATGTGTGGCTGGCTGAATATGCCTTTGAAACAACCATATGAATAGTTCATTAGACAATTTATTTCTCAACATCTCTATCTCATTATTTATTTAAAAATGGGAGAAAGTCTGATTGAAATTCCCCAAGTTCAAGTAGATTTGATTTTTTTTTTTTTTTCATGATTGTCTCTAATGGAACCTGATCTTTCTCAGAAAGTTTTAAGGTTCACATTTTTTGAAGTAGTAAAGATGACTGAGAAAGAATTGTGCTTGCATTTTTGTGTTAATGTATAAGGAATTCCATTGGCAATCCTGATGGAGTATGCAATATTATTCAATTAAGTACCTATAAATAATATCTATAAAAATTCTCCTTACAGGCATAAAATGTGAAGCACCATATTTTGTTATATAAGTTCTTTTTAAAAGGCTGATCTCTGAGACTACATAACTCCCATGATGTAAGTGTTCCACGTTATGCTCAAAGAGATGAATTCATACATTTAGAACAGTGAATTCATAGGTAGGGATTTTCTAATAGTTCGCCCAGCTGGGACATTTCATAATCCTAGAAGGAACCGAATTTCCTAAATCTTTTCCTACAAACTGATTTTTGCCATAAATACTTTATTTTCCTATACCATGGAAAAGTATAGTCCAATTTCTTCTACTCACAGGTTTAGGTAAGGAACAGAAATCAGAGGCTGGTGTAGTGGCTCACGTCTGTAATCCTAGCATGCTTAGATTATAAAGGCAGGAGGATATTTTGAGGTCAGGAGCTCAAGACCAGCCTGAGCTAGAGCTAGACCCCCATCTCTAAAAAAATAGAAAAATTGGTCAGGCTTGGTGGTACTCATTGGTAATCCCTGCTACTTGGGCGGCTGAGGCAGGAGAATTGTTTGAGCCAGGAATTGAGGTGATCTAGACTGAGGCGATGGCACACTAGACCTGGCAACAGACTGAGACTCTGTCTGCAGAAAAAAAGGAGCATAAAGTAGCTGATAGGCAGCCCCCTCAAATGCTAGTCTAGGCCGTTGTCTCGGGAGGTAGAGCAGAGGCTGACCACGGCTGCACAGTTGTGTACAGAGGTCCAGTGTTTAAGGCCTAAATGAGAGTATAGATGTCCAGTATCTATGGTCACATTGCTTCTCCATAAGGGACTGGTTCTAGAAAAGTCCACAGCAGTAGATCAGAAACAAGTGGGAGTTAGAGCCCAGAGAGGTCCTTTGAAGGAACGAGGCTTCTGGGAAGTGACAGTCACAGGACCTGGAAGGGGATGGAACTATCAAGGATACAGAATAGATTCCACATTAAAATGTTATGTCATTTATAGATTAACATGACTGAGAAAAATCCTGTGAATGACTGGGCCGGTGATAATGTCAATAAGAATGAGAATGAAAATGATGAGAGATAGAGAAGCTGATCTGTTCTGAACTTGGGGCTCCCGACAACACACATGGGTGACAAAGGATGACGACAGAGTAGCTTGAAAGGCTGATGAGGCCACTGTTAGTCCTAGGGCAGCACAAATGTGTCCTGATACATTCTTGGAGGAACAGGTGATTTACAATACACAGTAGCTTGATTTTATCATATTATGTAACTGAGGAAGCAAGTTAGATCACTGCAAACACCCTTATTATTCTAGCGTGCGTTCTAGATCTAAGTATTTCCAGTTCTATCTACATGAGGAACAAATAAGGCATCCCTTCACTAGATTTCAACCAACATTTTCTGAACACTTGCTCTGTGCCCAGAACTATGCTAGGAACTTGAGCTTTCAATAGTTGTCAAATGCTGACATGGTCCCTGCCCACCTTCACTCAGGGAATAGGAAGTAAATATTTGAAAGAATGTTACTCAGGAAGAGTTGATGCCATGTGACCCTCCACCTCCCTTCAATCACTGCTCTTCTAGGCCAGGAAATCTCTCCAGAGGTGGTACTTAAGAGCATGGGGCTCTCAGTTTCAGCCGACCTGGGTCTGGCTGCATCCCCTTCTGCCACTTTTCAGGTAATTATCCTTGAAAAATCACTTTGCTTCTCTGTTTCTGCATCTGTAAAGGAAGTCTGCTAAAAGACAGTATTTCAGCGATTGATAGTGCTTAGCAAGTTCTGGTTCTCTTGTCCTTCCAAACATTTGGGAAAATTTTAGGCAAGATCATAAGTGCTCAGTGAAATTCTGAGCACTTATGACGTGGGCCTCCCAAAACAAGGCGTGGTAGAGACTGCATGACTCTGTGCATCTTTCCTCCCAAGTTCAGCAAGGATGATCTTTGTTCTTTCCAGATGGTACAAAAACAATATGGTTCATCTGGTCTCAGAGGGATGTACAAATATACATGTAGCATAGTAATAAACAAGCATTCCTTATATTCATTTCCTAAGATTTTAAGGTTCTTATTACTTCAGTATCACCTGCAGTATTACTGCAATATCAATTTATTCTGATGAATAAAGGCCTGGATTAGATAAACTATTTGAAGTGCTTCATACAAGCTTAGGAAATAGTAAGCCTCAATAAATGCTACCCTTTGCGCTAGACACAGATGGTTTCTCTGAAAATGCTGAGCTGCTTTCTCTGCTGTCCAGAAAGACAAAGTTTCAGACACTTCCCTTAGGATAAGAACTCGCCCTATTCGCAGTGCAGGGAATTTATCAACCTCTATCCACACAGATTCATGTGAAATGACTAGCTCCTTCTTTTATTTAAATCACTGTACGTTGACAATATTTGCTGTACCAAAGGGGCTCATGTTATTCAGCTCTACTCGCAAATAATATATATTTGAAAACAAGTGGTAGCTGATGTAAGCACCAGATGGCTCAAACACAAAATCAAGGGAGCTGCTTTTAGCTCTACCCCAGGGCTCTGAAAGGCGTCTTCTCAGTGCTCCTTTATATGTTGTAGTTTATTTCTGAAGTGACAATAAAATTGGGAACAGCAGAGTGGAGAGGAGCACCAGTCTCGGCCTGCTGTAACAATCTGCTATGCATATGAGATGAAACGTTGCCATCACTAGAATCAACAACATCTTGACACATGATTCAAACGTCAAGAATATCCAAGAATGTAAGATGTCTTTGAAACGGTGACAAGAGCTGAAGTCAGATCCAGACTGGAGCCCAGCGCCTGAAAGGATCTCACTTCCGTTTCTCTGAAAGTTGAGAAATGTGTAGGTCACGGATGGGGCCTCAGGGACTAAACCCCTAAGATATCCATCATTATTATTCTTCACACTTGCTGGCAGCACAGAGGGCGCCTCCCATTAGTGCCAAGGTCTCACAGAGGAGTGTTGTGTCTGCCGCCGCTCAGAGCAGCCACCGGCTGTGGAAAGGCTCATGGTGCCTGAGAACCAGCCTCGTCTCCAGGAGAGAGGTGGATGGAGCTGTATTAGTTACGTTTAGCTGCATAATAAATTACCCCCCAATGTAGCAGACATTTATTTCATCAGCTTCTAGGACTCAGGAGTCTAGGTTTCATTTACCAAGGTGTTTCTAGCCCCGGGCCTTTAGTTAGCTGAGGTTTGGTGAGCCCAAGGGCATTCCTTCCCTGATCTCTCAGAGTGGCTGTTGTTGGGAGATCTCAGACTCTCCCTGAGGACTTTTCTCCCCAGCTGCCCACAACATGCGTTCTCCTGAGCGGGTGAAGCACTCAAGACAGAAACTGCAGAGACGCTTCTAAGCACAGCAAAGTGACGGTTCATCACTTCTGCCACATGTTATTGTCAGACACCCTGACCCGGGTACAAGGATGTGATTACCCAGAGGGCTGGATCACAGAGCGCCATCTAGGAGGCTGGTCACCGGCAGGGACCTCAGCAGCAGCAGAACTGTGAAGCAATGCTCCTCCCCACCCTCCTCTTTGACTCTCCTAGTTCCATTTTCTAAATGGTGTGTGCAATCCGCACTTCTGTCTGGGACCACACTGATATGAAAGAATATCCTGTTAGTTAATCTCTCATGTTTGTTGTTCAACTTGTTGGACGTCTGTAGATATCGCTCCCTTTCTAGTCCGTTTCTGTGGTGCACCATTCTTGTTTCTGTTCTGGTCCAGAAGATGGTAAAGCTGTGAAACTGATTTCAGAAGGCCCCCCTGTCTGACAGGAAAGACACAGGAACAGTCTGGGAGTGGCACGTAAAGCCTGTGCCCTTTCCACTCCAGTGACTTTGCTAAATTGCAAAGTACACATGCTCTCATTTTCAATTAATAATCCCCCACCACATATGTGCCCAGTCTGTTGTGTCTGTCCTGTGACAAATGAACAAGTTGGAAGGATGGTGCCAGACAGCAAGGGGAGCCACCACTGGGTGGAATCAACAGTAAAACGAGGATTCAAACTAAGAGACTCACAGGAGGAGACCAGGAAAGGGCTGCAGACGGGGCTTCCACCTCCACTCCAGCTCCACGGACACCTCAGAAACATCATGACGTCTGGAATAGACAAGGCTGGTGGGTACGACGGCCCAGTCGGAAAATTTATTTTACAAACAAAACAACTTGCACAGTGATGAGACTGTCCAACGCACTGCCAACCTCTCTGGTTTTTCACTTCATTATGGTCTAAGTTTGTGGCCCAGTTGGCTGTTAACCAGAAATGATTTACAGAGGTGGCAACCAACGGGGAACCCCTTTATGTGGGAAACTATCAGTGGGTAGTGCAGGTGCTAACCTCCCCTGCTCCCGTTCCTCACGTCCTATAGGCTGGCCTCCCTGCTCAGTTATGCTGAGGGATGTCCCTACCCTAGACTTTCAAAGAACCGCTGCCTTACATGTTAAGCGCACAGGCTCCAGAAATCCAGACACTCTGGATTTCATGTCTGCCTGTGGTACATTCTTCCTGTATCACCTTGTACAGGGACTCAATTTCCCTATGCTTAATCTACTTCTCTTTACTAATGGTGTTAATAATCGCATTATACAGTCATCTGAATTATTGTGAGGGTTAAAAGTGTCAATGTGCTTTAAGTTATTTAACATATTGGCTGGTGTGCCCTGAAAACATGCAGACTACTGTCGCCTGCACCTTTAGAAACTCACTTGTCTCCTTCATTTTTTGGTAAATAAAATATATTTTCATGTTATAGCAATTTTTAGTTATTTTTCTATAATTTCACTAGAAAGCATAGTTGTTCTTATTTATCTTTGTGTTCTAGCACATTGTATAATATTTGGCACATAGTAGGTACTCAGGCAACTTCGAAATAGACAAATTACTTAACAAGCCTACCAAATGACTTGAATCCTCACAGTCAGATTTTTGTTTTACTCTCTGCTTAATGAATATTTTTGGAAATTATGTTTTGCCATGGGCATTCCATATTGATTTGAATTTTTAAAACATTTGATCCCTTCACCTTTACACTAACTATAACCAAATGCAGGTTAAGTAACTTGATGATAAGAAATGGTAGAGACTGAAGACCTATTGTGTCAACTTAAAAAGAAGTTCTTGAGAGTCTTTTATTTGGGGGTGAGGGGTAGTTAACCTCTATAGATTTCTCTCCACAGACAAAACCATCTGAACTGTAGTATAGTATTTCCAAGTTAGATTACATCACGGATATCATAAATTTAGAATGTTAATCTTATAGGGAGGAAAATGGCAAATAATGCCAAAATCACATAGCTACTTATGATCCAAAATATAGAAATACATACGTGGGAAGAGTCACAGAGAGAAGTTCTGCCTCAGGGGGCCACCTCTTGACACGGAAGCCGCATGCTGCTCTCAGGCCTGGGGTTTTTCTGCACAGGGGACAGCTAGGGCCACCCTGCTCCATGTCCCTCAACCAATCTTTGTGAAAGTACTGGGAGAATCCTCACAAAGTGAATCGTGTCTCCAAAACACCACAGTCTAAAAAGCAAAAGAGAAAAGAATGTGGGATTAAAGGATTAAAAAAGCAAGAGAGACAGAGACAGACAGAAGATACAGGAGGTGTGGACTGTCCACTACCCTGGGGTTTAGTATAAAGAACATTGACCCACAGAAATCAGCCAAGGACTTTGGCTTCCACAGGAGTCTAATCACCACCAAACTAGGAAAGTTTAGGAAAGCATTTTTTTTCCACAAAACATATTTGACAATTGCCATGGAAGCCACCAAAACTCCTGAAAGACCAGTAAGGTGTGTAATTATAAAGCACTCCTTTTTCCTTCTGTGGACAGATCAAAGGCAGAGAAATGGATACTGATTTTTGGTTTTGACTTGAGCTGCGAAGTCTAGCATGAGACCCCATACCTCACACATCTCCTTCTTACTAGACTAAGGGAATTTTGGGGGCAGTTATGCCTCTTGGAAAGGCCGTTTTTCTCTATGATCAATCATCACACTCAGCATATAATAATCTTTGTGGCATGAACCAATGAATGAGGTGGAGCCAGCAGCCAGCCAGCTGCTAAAGCAGGGGCCTGACCTGGCGGCAGGAGACATGGGTTCTGATCTCCGCCGATCCCGGGACCTTGTGGCAGCTGACGTCTTATTTCCTTTCTCTTCATTCTCTATTCCACTTTTTGAAGAAGGAAGCAGCCTAAAGAGGTAAGAGAACTTGCTCGAGGTCGCAGAGTTAACCAGGGTAGATAGACTTCTAAATCCTCACGACTTCCTCTCTGTCCTCCCAAGTTCTTAGAAAGTGAGTTGAATCTCAATGGAATTATAAACAATTCGCACTGGGACCCTCCCAACCACTGCTGCTGGGTCGGCTTTCACCCACTTTCAACCATCTCCCGTGCTAAGCTGTTGCGAGATAATAATAATAATTATAATTCTTAACATGTAATGTGTGTGATCTATTCAAGTTACATTAATATTAACTACTCGCTTTTTAAATGTCTATTATGTACCAGGAACTATGCTAAGATCTTTACCAGAATTATTTCGTTTTCATGATCACCTTATGAGACAAATTATTATTATTTTCTGTTTTACAGCTCAGTTAACTGAAGCCCATTAAAAAGTATTTCATTTACCCAGTGCCACAGCTGAGAGATAAAATAGGAAGATATTACTTTCTCCATTTTTCTTGGTGACAAAAGTGGGCCTCAAAGCATCTGTGATTTGATCAAAATCACTAAACTAGTAAATGATAGTATTTGTTCCAAAACCCAAGTTTTCTGGCTCCTAGCATAGTTTGTTTTTCCCTATTACCCTTGACATTTAGACATGTTTGATGTAAAACTTATGCTAACTTGACAAAAATTATACTATTTAAATAATTTAGATAAATGAACATCAAACAATATCATGTAAATGTGTACTATTTCAACAAATAATAGGAAAAAAACAGGAGCACTTAGCAGGGAGAAGAGAACAGGCTACCAACTGGAGGAAGCTTGAGGGGCTGCCGAATTTGGCAAGTCGATAACATCTGGACAGTTGCCTTGATGAGTGTATCTTCCTTAAATACACCTGAAGGAGACCTGGGAATTTAAAAAAAAGAACAAAAAGACACTTGGAAAAACTGCTTTAACTTCATATAAAACCTGAAACCTCATATCATTTTAATGGCTAAGCCTTCTATCCACCATAAGGACCTGGTGCTGTTTTCGAAATTCATTTCCCAGGAATTTAATTTTATATGCATAAGAACAATTTGGTTCACTGAAATATATAACTTGGGGTATGAAACAGTCACAACTAATACTTTGCTAAAATTTATAAACTTAAATTGTTTCTGGGACTAATAATGGTCTTGATAATAGTATCTATTAGAATATTCGGACCAAACAAAACCTGGGTACAGTGAGCTTAATACCAGTTTGTTGTCCAAAATCAAACTTGACCAAGGTCACATGTATGGAAAGTGGGTCATACAATTAGGACACACTTCTGTCCAGCTCTTTTCACCCTCTTGGGCTGTCTTTCCTTTCCGTGTGATAATGAATCATCTTATAATTAAATAGCAGGAGAATAAAACATAGAATAATTATGATATAGTCAGGGCAGCAAAAAAAAAAAAAAAAACTCTATTATTTTAATTTGTATAGAAAGAACTCTTTAATCTTGCTTTTATTAAAAAATAATATTTTATATGCAGACCAACCTGAGCCTTTCGTGTGGACTTAGTGATAGAACTCCTGTCATCTTGGGATCATATTTACAATGTAACTTTCAGGTATTTGCGGGGGTCAGTGAGTCAGTACGCTCCATGAATACTCCTGTTCCAGCAGACTTCTGGGGGGTTGTCACATGTGCGTGACACGGATACATGTACAAATGGCCACAGTGGAACACAAGCACATGGGCAGGCCCAGCCACGTACGCATATGCAACTTTACTCATGTTTGTTAGTCCACTCAGTAAGTATTCGCTTACTGAATCTCCAATGTGTGCCCAGTTTTGCAGACATGAGAATATAGTAGCAAAACAGGAAAAGTTCCCTGCTTTGTGAAGCTTGCATTCTGGTGAGAAAGCCCTAAAATAAATAATCAAAATTATTTATTATGTCATAGATATTCATACCACACACAAATGCATGCACGTCTGTCTGTACGTGGACTGCTCATTTACATTCATGCCACTATATATGCACATATACACTGGCACCTGTTCAGGTCAGTTTAAGACACAGGAGACAATTTTCTCAAAGTTAAATGTGCTCCAGACTTGGTGGGGCCAGAACATGGCACCAGAGAATATTGCTGGTGGAGTGCGTCCCCTTCAGTCACTCGCTCTCACCACATTCTGGAGTTATGAGGACCAAGTGTCGCCACAGAAGTGGAAGCGTGATGCCACCAACCCTGGAAGGTTTCTAAAAAGAGGTAGCGTGTTTTGATCTGTGATATTTAGAGTGATGTTGTTAGGTTACAGCATTGCAAAGAGTTTTTCCTTCACTGTTGCTCGATTGGGGGTGAAAAGAGCAGGCTTCTAATTTGCTCCCCGCAGTGCACTGGCTGGATGGTTCAGGCACCTCCTTGTGTCCGTGGGGTCTCATTTTCCTCCTCTGAAGATGAACCAGTGGAATGAGAGTAGCCTCTAAAATTTCTTCAGACTTTAATATCCTTTGTGTCTAACTGGAGTCATTTACCTTGGTTCCTCTTTGTTCAGAGAGCATCTAACATCACACCCGCCCCACATTCACATTCTCAAGAACATTACCCAATACAGACTATGCTGTAGCCAAACTTGTCAACAGACTGGCACCAGCAAAGACTCCATCTGACTTCCCCTTCTGTTGTTGTCTGTCACCAGCCTGGACAAAGCATATGATTCCAATATGGAAACGAAGGCTTAGCACGTGAGTTCTCAGAAAGGTTTCTTCCAAACCAGGCCCGTGAAAGATCCCGGTTGCCGCACCTGCATTACCTCCGCTTTACCGTCCACATTTCTTCGCACTGTGTCAACTGCTTAATGGTTGTGTTGTTTCTATTTATTGCCAGTTTCCCCTGCAGTACATTTTATAAAGAAGGGGATTTGTCTTGTTTCACCACTGTATCAACAACACCTAACAGAGTGTTGGGGAAATAGAATATACTCAAAAGTTGTGCTGAAAAAATAAACCAATAACTGTAAAAGACTCTGATGCATCAGTATGGCACTGACCAGGCAGCTCTTCTGTGGGAAGCTTCCTGGGCACCCCTCATGGCTTTGCCCTTGGCCTTGAGTGTTCTTCCTTGGCAGAGCCAATAGTACAGCTGCTCCTTGGCAGGCCCGGTTCTCGGCTCACTTTAGTTTCCCAGAAAGCTGTATCATTGCCACATTGTTTCAAATAGATCATTAGGACCACCGTGGCGTCACGGGCTGTGCCAGCCGTTGTGTTCCTGCTGTTCCAGGTCCAATCTCTGCTCACTCACCTGGCTCACAGAGCGTGCACATGAGTACGATTCTCTGCGGTGTCTGCAGTGCATGTCCCATACGTCCTCTTCTGTTAGAGAGTTGGCCGTTGTGTACCACCTCACACTGGTCAACAGGTAGGCTCACTGTAAACGTTTCCAGTGCGTAAAGCCCATGTGCCAGGGACAATTGTCCCAGTCTCAAGCTGCCTTTTTATTAGTAGTTTCCAGCTTGTTTCTTTATTACTCAGTTGTTGAGAAATGTTCTGCTGGAATAGGAGTGGCTAGAGAGAAAGTGCTTTCTTCCAAGACAATCAAATCTAGATCGGAGAAGAAAAATCCAAAAATCAGTATCATCCTGCTCTATTCCAGTCTCCGCACCAGAATCTCAGCTTGTTTATTCACCTTAAAAACCCCTTTTACCTGTGATCAATGACCTGCAGAAAGCTTCACTGCTACTTTATAGCAGGCACTTGCATCCAAGTCTGTCTGATTCCAAACATATTAATGGCTTTCCTCACATGACTGAGTCTTAGTAATAGTGTTGATTTGAATTTGCCAAATCCCCTTTTAGATCCAATGTGTCAAACTGATGAGTAATGTGCTAATTCAGTGGAATGAATATCACAAGGAAGCCAGTTGTTTGCCAGCTCCTGGGAGATCTCTCAAAACATCAACCAAAAAAGTGAAATAAAATAAAATAAAATAAAAGCCATTCCTCTGTACTGCCCTGTGAGGGGAAGAGCCAACGGGTTGTAATTCAGTCCTTGGAAGTAGTTAGGATGTGGTAGGTGTAATAAACAGCTCAACAATTAATCACCAGGTGTCTAGACCCTGTGTTCATCTGCACAGTATCAATACAATGGGCCTTTATAAATATATTAGTGGTTAATACCTTATGTCTGAATTCTTGTTGTATCTTTAGCGATATTCCTTTTATTGTCTTTAAATTCTAATTATTATTAGGGAGGAAATCAAGAGTATTTGCTACAAGTTCAGACATTTATTCTTCTGTGACATTGGAAGGAATGTTTCAGAAAGAGTACCACAGTCTCGTCAAACCCTTCCCGGATATTACTGCCTTTATAATGATGAGAGTCACTCTTTGGCCTCAGAGTACCAGATAAAATAGTCACTAAAACCCAAACTCCCTCAATGGCCTTTTAATTCAATGTTGTATTTATAGAAATTTGGTGGTTTACCTAGAAATCTGGGACAAATATTTCAATCAGTTGTGATTCATAACATGGACCAAAATCCTCCCACAATTTTTTTCCCCAGTCTCATTCAATAGGGAAACATATCAGGGGCAACTTCGGATATAAATCTAAAGAGCTATTATTAATATTGTTGAGCATATGAATGATCAATTTGTTACTAGTGCTCCTTTGTTACTGCAGTTTCCCTCACTCAAAATGGAATGAGGTTTTGGGTAACTGAGAGGATGTTTTCTTATATTCCAAGGAATAGTTTTAACCTAGATTAAATACAGCAACGATCACAGTGTCTCAGGATATTTACCCAGACGGTAATGGATGTGCATCTTTTCTTAGTTTTGACGTAGCTTTGTCCTCAGATGGATGCAGGAGGTACACGCACATGCAGATAGTTGCAGGAACATTCTCATTCCTACCCCTCTGTGAATCTTCATCTGGTCCATTACAGCCACATGTCCACTCAAGCACCTACAAACATTTGCTGCACAATTGTCAGGCACAAAAGCTTCTACAAAACAAATGCATTCTGTCTTGTACATTTTTAAGTTACAGTTAAATTTTTTTAGTTGATTGTGGCTAATTATTAACATGTAGACTTCCCTTTGTAAACTTTTGGAAAAACTTTTGCAATCTTTCATTGATAGAAATTGTTTTCTTAAAGAAAAAGATAATTACTTTGAAGGTTAAATTACATGATAGTCACTTATAATAACATAAAATGTAGATAGTACTATAATGGTTTTAAATTAATTTATTATGATTTCAATTAAAAAACAAGCCAGTGGTTACTTTCCAGGTATTCCCTGTGCTAAGTGACTTGTACGCATTATCTTATTCAGCCTCACATAGCGGAGTGACAGTTACCATCATCATCTCCATTTTACAAACACACTAACCAGGAGAAGGTTTAGTAGCTTCTAAGGACTGGAGACAGGATTTGATCCCAGGTAAGTCTCCTGCAGAATCTCTCTTATGAGCCACTGTGCTATATCATCTTTTAAACAATACCTATAACACAGTGAAGTAACTACTATAACTTCTTATAGTTATTATAACTTCTTAATTTATATATCTGAGAAGTGAAATCCAGAGATTGGGTTGGAGTCACACACCTAAGGCGATCAGGTGGGATGGGATCTAAGGCTTCTGCCTGCCAGGGCGGTGCTGTCTGCAAAAGCAATAACACTCATGACCTCTGATGTCAGCATGACCTTATGACTATAGAGCCTGAATTTGTTCCCCTTGAGTAAAAGTTATTGTCCGCTGTGCACAAAGTCTGTGCTGCTCCAGCACTCTCAGAGGCCTGACAGACCTCTAAGTCCTCCCCATGTCTGTCCCAGGCAGCTCCCACGCTCTGCAGCCCCATCGGCCCTCCCTGGGGTCAGCCAGGGCAATGCCCTCTTCCCTCCACATTGCTCACACTTGTCAGTGGTTGGGAGTCAGAGCTTTCACCTGAAACCATGGCAACCAAAAGGATTAATTTCTGCCATGTCTCAATAGCACACTCATGTTATCTCTCAGCGGTCTAAAGGATAACTCAACACACATCTCTGCTGTATAATAACATACAGATAAAATAACAACCTAGATAGAAACCGAATTTAACTTTCCCAAATGCATAGAAATGAAGGGGTTTGATACAGGACAATTAAAACAATATACTGTGTATGGAAACTTATAAAATGATAATTAATGTAGTCTGTAGAAAAGGCCATTACAAATCTTTCCTTCTTATAACACACACATTGTTTCCTCAATACCGAGTTTTAATAGAATTTCCTTCTGTCCTGGCCAAAATTACAATTACTAAAGAAGTAAAACTTTGTTTTACATGATAGCTTGTTTTTCCACATACCTGGTGGAAACGTTTGTCTTGGTGAACTTCTCTTCACCTCTGTTTTATGTACAATTAAAGCTATTCCTTTGCTGCTGAGGCCATTCCCCACAGGAACGCGGCAGCCCACCGTGATAGATTCTGCCATTAGCCCTGGAGCTCCCTCTGATTCTCCACATATTAAGACGCGTGAGAGAGGCCCACTGAGGACCTTTCTATTGCTCATCAGGAAAACCCACTTGGCTCCTCCTGGAGAGTATTTCCCTGCTCACAAGTCGATAACTAAGACAGCAGAACAGCAGCTCAGATCTGATCCCTGTAGAAACAACAAAGTTCTTAAAAGCTAAACAATCCCTGGTTAAACTACTGTGTTAACAGAGGAGGGCGTTACAAGTTCAGGATTCTTATTTAACTGTGTCATTCTGTTAGGATAACACCTGCCAAACTATTAAATAATTGTTTCTCCAAAGCATCAAGTCTTATGTAGGAGTGAACGAGTATATCTGGTGTTGGCTTGAAATATGTACATGTGAGAACAAAAGTGAAAAATCATGGGTCTGAATTCCTTTTCCCCTTCATGGTCTATCCCTAGAGACGTTTCCAGGAATCAACACTAATTAAATTTGCCTCCCTTCCAGTTTTGTGACAGAAGCCACTTACTAGCTACCTCTAATAAAAAGACCTTGTCATTTGGGAAAGCTATGGGTCACGAAGCATAGTGTCCTGTGCAGTGGAATGTCTCATTGAAGTAATTACAGGTAGAATGAAGGTGAATTGGGTATTTCCTCTGGAAGGGGAGATGGGGTGCTAAGGCATCTTGGCACGGTCTCGTTCCCACTTTTACTCCTTCTCCGTCATGTGATGGTGAATGAAATATTAAACCTTTCCGTGTCCCATTATCTCATTTGTAAAAGGGGAATTAGTAATAGTATCTACTTCACAGAGTTATTGAGGGGAGGGAATGAGTTAATATAGCAAAACAGTTCTATGCATGCCGTATAGTTAAGAGTTCAGTAATTTCCACAATTGTAATTGATGTAGTAATAATAATTACTGTTGTTATAAAAGCTATTAACTAAGTAGTCTCTGAAATATTAAATCAATGATCTCTGAAGAGTACAAAGAAATCTATAGCAGATATATTTTAGCTATTCAGTTCCAACTATTATTCAACAGACTCTATTTTCTAAGTAGTATAATTTCTTTAAAACAGGGTTATTAATATATCTGATCTGCTTAGAGACATAAGGGATAGCATTTAATTCTAAATATCTGCATTATTTTCATTAAAAATACAGGCCTACAAATTGTCACAAGATTCACATTTTAGAACTAAAGTGCATTTGTCCACAATAATTACAAGGTCTTGATCTATAAATTGATATTCTAAGCTTATACATACAATAGAACTGCTAAAAGTGCCTTGGATTCTATAGCTTTTTTCCAGAAACCAATATGACCCTAAATAATTACCCTAAAACATAGTATATTAACCATGGAGAAAATGTTAGTGATTACATTCCAGATAGAATTTTATATAATATAAATTTATTATTATATTTTTTTATATATATATAAAAATTTATATTAATATTATTTCCTGTAGCCATACGGTTCTCCACCTAACACACTACTTAGTTTTCTCTTTGTTAAATCAGATACAATTTTTTATTCTATAAGAATACATTTTTTTATTCTACAAGAACTACTACTGATACTCTCACTTGATTGTTCATATAAAGTGGAGTATCTTTAATCCTCCTCACAACCATCCAAACTAGGAACTATTATCTAATGATAAAGAAAGAAACTTAGGATTGGGGAAGTTCATTAACCAGCTCAAGATCATCAGTTGAATAGGAGGTAGGGTTAAGAGCTAGCCCATGTTTTATCTAGATCCTTTCTAACCCATCTAACTGTCCCCCACTAAGGAATCTAGCTGACGGCCACCCTTCCCCACTCTGAGGGCCAGCTTTCCCAGCCTCAGTGCTCAGATCTCACTCTGGTTTCTCTGTGGCTTCATGTCCATCCAGTTCAATGTGTTGCCCTTAGATGTTTATAGGCTGAATCTGGTGATTCAGACTCAACCAATTTCTCATTCCCAATTCTTATTTTGCCTCGTTAGGGATTCTGCTTCATGTTGGCCTGTGTGAGAAAAAGAAAACATCTTGTATTGACTGTGAAACTAAAATTATGGGTAGATCTTGTGTGCAACATAATTTTTCATACACTGAATTTTGGTGCTCTTTCTATGAGACAATGTGTCTTTACATAAGCAAGATGATGAAGAACTGGATTCAGTGGGATGGCTGTCTGTTTCAGTCACCCTTCCATTGAGATGAAGTTGTAGTTGTATGCCACCATCGTTTTCAATGAATTGTCCACTCAGCATTAGAAATTAAAAGCAGGGCAGCGCCTCTGGCTCAGTGAGTAGGGCACCGGCCCCACATACCGAGGGTGGCGGGTTCAAACCAGCCTCGGCCAAACTGCAAAACAAAACAATAGCCAGGCATTGTGGCAGGGGGCCTGTAGTCCCAGGTCCTGGGGAGGCTGAGGCAAGAGAATCACCTAACCCCAAGAGCTTGAGGTTGCTGTGAGCTGTGCCGCCACGGCACTCTACCAAGGGCAACAAAGTGAGACTCTATCTCTAAAAAAAAAAAAAAAAGAAAGAAAGAAAGAAAGAAAGAAAAGAAAAGAAAAGAAATTAAAAGCAATGGAACCCAGAGAGTTAAAGAAATTGAAGTGCAAATGTCCAAGTCATTGAATGTAGGAAACTCTATTCACTGTCCCACTAAATTTGGCTTTTCCAGCCATAAATATTCTGATTAAGCTTTTACTTTCAAGTCATCTTATGTTTTCCTTTCTCTTTTAAATTTTAAAACTCTTTCATTTGATTGACATTTTAAGTATATTAAGATTTATGACACAGTATTAAACTGACTTCAACATAAATTTTAATTATTTTGAAGGAGCATTTTTTGAATCTAAAAGCATAATATTTGTAAATACGAGAGAGGATTACCAGCATACTGAAAGGAGAGATGTCCATTAAGGCATCATTTTTCTGATATAATTTTTATTTAAAATTTTGTTAATTTTTCATAAGTAATAGGATTTTGTGATACGAATTGAATTATCTTATCTACATTATAGGGTCTAGAAGCTTCATAAGGCCAGGCATTTTTAATTGATTTTTTAGCAGTTATAATCCCAACACCCAGAACATTGTTTAACACATATAAGTAATTTAAATATTAATATGGATATATTTATTCTTATCCTTGGACATGGAAAATAGGAAAATTCTCATATTTTTAGGTAATCTAATGCAAACTTGCTTTAGTAAGGTTCCACTTTCATTAACACCAAATTCCACTGCCTGACAGACGGCTGAACTTCTGAATTTTTAATTGTAGCTTGCTATCTCACTAATTTTCTTGCCATTTGAGAATGACTCTCTTCAAACGGGTATCTTCCCCTCCCACATCTGTGGGATGCAGGTCACGAGCCTCCTCAGCCGTCCAGAATATCTTGCATGATCTATTGACCCAGAATTGTCTGAATTGGCTCACACGATTCAGGCACAAACAGATTTTAGCCCACTCAAAATTTAACTCCCAAAATGTTTTTTGGAAAGCTTATTTTATAACTAATACTAAGCTAGAATTTCATGATTCAAACTGAACGCTAACCTGAAAAGGAAGGCGTGTAAGTTCACTGTTCAATAGGACTGGCAACCATCATAGCCTTTCAGTGAAAGAGCGAAAATCTCATAAAAGGTTAGCACATTTTTTTAAAGGTTTGTTGTTGTTGTTGTTTTGTTTGTCTGTTTAATGTGTTTTGCTCTGCAACATGTCTCGAACATCAGGGAAAGATAGCTGAGCAAAGCAGGTTCCCAGAAACACGATTTTGCAGGAAGATTTCTGTAATTGCTTCTCACAGCCACAATTGCTATGTTAACTTTCAAAAATCTAGTCTGGTTTTCTACTATCACAGAATTTTCTTATCAACTAGGTTAAAGAGTAGATTAGCTCTGCGAAAGAAGGGCTAATTAAGCCTCTCAGGCCACTACATTCCTAGAGGTCTTCAAAAATGAAATGTTTTCTGATATTTACGTTGTCTCATTAAAAATTGTTCATTCCTGTAGGATTACTGACATTGGTATTTAATCTTTGCATTCCTGCTGTCTTATTCTAACTATCACTTAACACTTGAAAAGAAACAGTTCTATTAACAAGACTGGAAATCTTAAACAAAAGCACATGCATGATTTAAAATGCCATAGAATTTATCTGTTAGATACTCACTGAAAAATTATATTGCTATGCCACTGATATTCCACTGCCTGGAATTATGTCTAAGATACAGCCAGCAGTGCCTTGCAGACATAACAATTACATTTCAGGTAATTCAAAATGTACATGTTTTCACATATGTATGTAGACATATGAGGGTGTGTTTGTATGTTTGCTTTTTCCACAAAAGGTAAGAGCAAACATAATTGGTCCTTTAAATGACCACGTTCTGTTGGTATGTCTGTAAAATATAAAGTTTTTTCTTAACAAAGACATGCGGGGACAATTTGAATTTTATCTGTGATTTTTATCTTAGTGCCGATTAAGCAGCACTGGATTGAAATACTTTATGGGAGCCCACATTAGCTCTCTCGGAAGAAGGCATTCTACATGGAAGGTTGAATATTTTACTATAAGGAAACCTGGCAACTGTTCCTTGAGTGAAGGGTGTGTCCCCACACTCAGCACAGCACAAAGCTTGATGCTACCGGGTAGAATGTGGAAATGCTTCCCAAATGTTAGCTCAGAATAAAAAATGGGGTGCTGTGCACACCTCAGAAATTGGATCTGGGTCAGTTGTTTCCCTGGTCAGGGAACCCTTCGAATCAAAGACCGTCTGTGTACAAGTGGCATGCCTGTTGGTTGTCTCGTGACTGTTTGTCTTTTATGTATGATTAATACACAAAATGTTTTCTTTTCTTTCCTTTTCCCCTTTTGTAGAAATTATTGAGCCTCCTACCTCTAGTCCTGTCACAAGTCCAGGTCAGTATCCGCATACATTCACAACGTATGTCTGGGTACTTTACCATTAAACACGGCCTTTCTATCACGGCAGAAACAAACCCAGGCTATCGGGGCCCAGCTGGCGGCGCTGCGCTCATGTCTGTTTCTTGTCCTGTCTGTTTGTGGTGTGTCCTCCCTTGGATTTTGTGATCTGACCCTGACTGAAGTTGACGTTGTTGACTTCCGTCTGTGGGGCATAGGCAGTAAATGTTTGTCTCCTGTAGCTGCAGGTGATCAGTGTCTGCAATACCTCTGCAAACAGAGCTGGAGAGAGTTGACAAGGTTTTCTGAGTAGCTATTAAAAAACTATTTACTTTGGCTTGGTATTACATTATTATAAAATCATTATGAAGCAGGAAGGCATTTAGCTCTTCTAAAGGGAGCAACCGATTAGTACAGGAAATCCTGTACTTCCACTCTCACGATATTATAGTGGGAGATTTTGGTCTTTTCAACCTGTCAAGACTGTGGACTTATTTCAGCTGCCGAGCTTTATTTTCAGATTGTTTCTAATTCAACCACAAACACTCAGTCTGAAGAGATAGGACATGGCTGTAAGTGTTTCTAAAAGTTGTTTTCAACTGTGAACATTTCTGAGTGACATGAAATCGAGATAAAAGCTATTGATATTAGACACAACCTTTATCTTGTTATATAGGAATTTACTGGTTCATTTTGAATGTTGGCTGCTGGCTATTTAAAGAAGAAAGAGGAACTGCTGAAGTTATTTAGCTTTGAAAAGTTCATAGGGATTTCTTATAACTGCTGAGTTAAAAGATTTGTTGATGCTGCCTGCCCATAAAGAGGTATAAGTTAGTTAAATAGTTGTTTCTCCTCTCATTCCAGAAATGGCACTAAATTTTAGTCTAAAACAGGATTTGCTGATCTGAGAAACTGAGTGTTTGGGAAATGAAAAAAAAAAAAAAAAATCCTGTCTCAAATTGTAATCAATCAAAAATGCTTTAAATTGCTTTAGATGATTATGATTTATCCCCACCCCCGAAACAAGTTTTAGTAAGTCTATGATGATGTATTTAAAGAATCTCGTAATATAAAACTTTCTGGTCAAATTATAGAATACTTTTCATAACCTCTCAAACCAAAGTGTATTTGAGTTGTCTATTTTAAATTATCTTATAGTTGATGCATGCAAGGTTAGGTTATGTGACTAATAGCTGTTTCCTATTTTATGGTTGATGTTTATAGCCTCTCAAATTTGAGTGTCATGTTAATATAATTAGAACTAGAAGTCATATGAATCTGATTTTTCTCGTATAAAGACTTACTAGGACTGATTCCATAGGTATTCTACGACCTCCACAAAGTAATATAATTTCAGGTTTATATGAGACCTTAAGGTTAATCTTGTTACTAAACTTTTTAATCTACTTTTCTCCATCACTTTTAAAGAGGATAAGTAATTTCTGTATAGTTATATCATCGAATGGGTTGAAGTGAAGATTGGTTAAGTGCTTACTTTCTATCTTAGGCCATTCCCTAATTATTGGATGAAATCTTCATAAATGAAAAGGATAGAGGACTTTATCTGCCCAAATAAAAGTATAATGTAAAATATTTTAAGAAGTGCTGCCTGGTATCATCCAGTAACATCCTAGTTGCTGAAATTGTGTTTTTGAAAAAATTTTATTGAGGATAAGTATAGAAAGATTATTTTTCAATATGCCGCCTGTATCAAAAGCTCTTTCAATGGTTGGGACTCTGACAAAGAAATTCACATGCTATAATGCAAAGACACTGCATCTACCTTCACAAAGATTGATTTGTATTCACACAAGGTGTAGCATAAGAGTTAAGAACATAAACTTTGAAGGCAGTTGCCTATGTTGGAATCCCAGTTTTGTTACCTTTGAACTATGTAAACATCTTCAAATAACTTAAACTCTCTCTGACTCACATTACCCAGTTGCAAAGTGGGCTGCAGGTGCCATAATGACATTGCTGACCTACACAGAGTTAGTATGAAAATCAAGTAAGTCAACATTGGTGAAGCACCCATGAGAGTGCCGAGTACATAGTGAGTATAATAAAAGCAAAGGATAAATTTGGGTGAAACACACAGACACACACATCCTTGTGATATCCTGGCATAGGAAAGGCTTAATAACTTGCTTAAAGGCAAGAATTTGGACTACTTGGTACCCTGAGACCTAATAATTGTTGCCACTGCCCATAGCAGGCCTAAGCAATAGCCATGATGATCCCAACTTGGTCAATTTTTTTTTTGCTAGGGTTCATTATTTTGAAACTATAACGACACCAATGTGTAAAAATAGTCTAAAGTTGAATTCCTCAGCTTTGAAAAAGACATTATAAAGTTTTTTGACTAAAAATTATTGTAGAAAAAGTAAATAAATATGTACTGAATTGAATGATGGAAAAACAAACGCACCTGTAGATGAACCTCACCCTTCATTAATTGTGAATTTGTTAAAGGCCCCCAGGGAACAGTCTGTTTAGGCAGGGATTTAAAGAGTATGTGGTTACAGCAGGACTGAAAGAGTGGGATAAATGATAAATAAAAGCTTTTAAACATATGAGCAGTCTGCGGAGCGAGATACAAAGAAGAAGAATTTGGCAATATATAACTTGAAGCAGAAGATCGTTAAAGGCAAGTAGGGAAATAATTTAGACTATGAATAAAATCACACCACTAAAAAAAATTCCAGTTGTTTCAAACAAAGCTGTAAAAAGAAACACTATCCAAATAACAATAGTAAAGGAAAATTCTCACCAAAGTATTCAGGAGATAAGAAATATCCGATGTGCAAACTAGCCCAGTTGCTGCTTCTACTTAAGTGGAAAAAGAGAAATGTAAAATAGCTCAACATAGATCTCATATTTCCTAATATTACCACCAGAGACTTCAAGCATAGATAAAGTGGATATAGTTATGAAAATATTGGAAACACTGAAAATAGATTGAAGAAAGTGGATTTATATCATTTATGTGCATGAGTTCTAAAGAAATGAAGGTCTTGAAGTCATAACTTATAGTTTTATATATTCTTGACAAGTCAGAATCTGTTTCAAATAAAGAGAATGAAAATTGAATTATTAACATCATTATTCAAGAAAAGGCCATGAAATATAGTATGTAATAAGAACAAAAGAAAACTATACTTTGATCAGTCCCCATCTCAGTTTGAAAGGTAAGGGTCATTTTTCATGATGAATGAGATAAGCAGTGAATTTGGAAATATAGACTATTTTTATTGTAATTGCTGTGCTAGACCATAAGTTATTCTGGGTAATAGTCATCCAGATAAAAATGCCTACCATTAAGCCAGTAACACCAGCAACTTTTTAAGCCACCGAAACCATTTCCATTTAATTAAAACAGATATACATTTTTGTGATTATCTTTGAAATGTATTTTAATATTAATATTGTAATTTTTGTAGGAATAGAAAGTTAAGCCTATCTACTTTGAATAAGACAAACTACTATTCCTAAAATTATCTATTGGTTTGCTAGTGCAGCCTGTCTGAATACATTACAACAAGTCCTCTCAGCTGTTACCCTTGAACTCAACAGGTCAACAATGAACTCCCCAGTCTAGAATGAATTCACAACCATGCCACAATTCTGGTTTTATATTCTAGCTTATGGTTTTCTACAAAGCATCAAGGTGATCGTCTGAGCAGTTAAAATTTTAGTCAAATCGGTATCCACTTGGCTTCCTACAGATTGAGAAGACTTTACTAAACATTAATTCAGCCAACCTTTTTAAGTTCATAGGTAGGAAATTAAAATTAGAGGTTTGTTTAATGCATCGCAGATGCCCCACCTAGCATTTGTTTGTACTTTGCCCCTAGATGTAACCTTTAGCAGTTATCAAGTGAAAATTATTATTCTGAAAATAATTTTATTTTTCAACTTCATATTATTGGTATTCATAGCAAAAAAATGGCTTTATTTACGTGTCTTTAGGCAATGGAGTTGTTGAAAGAAATGATATTTTTTATGCCTAATATTAAAAAAAGAAAGTCAATGTAGACCCTTTAGTTGTAAATACATCACTATTTAAATCTCTATTTCATGACTAAGCATATTTATGTGTATTTTAATATCATGTTTAAGTCTGTGAAACAGTCCTAATTCCTTTTGACAGCCAAGGAAAGAAACAAACAACTGTTTTACCAAAGGTTACTTGGCAAATATATGGCAAAACCAAAATCAACATGCCTAGAACTTTAATACCAAATATGTATACTTTACATTTTATTTAATTAATTAATTAATTTATTTATTTGGCTGGGACTGGGTTTGAACCCACCACCTCTGGCATATGCGGCCAGCGCCCTACTCCTTTGAAACACAGGCGCCACCCTGCTTTACATATTAAAGAGAGAAGTGAATGTTTTTTAACTGAGTCACTTAAATCTACCACATTATGTAAAGAAATTTCACTTGAAATTGAATAATTCCTATCTGATTCATTCACTTTGCAAATAATTTTTTACTTTGCTAGCTTACTGGGTTTTGTTAAAATGGAAAACACTTTATTTAACTTACTGGAGGATGCCCCATTTCCTATTTCCTCTGAAGGATGCAGTTTGTCATTTAGCGAGCATGTATGTACTGAGTGACAGTCCTATCAGGCATTGAGTCCTGGGAGCAATGGTTATCTTAAAGAGGTTTATACACTCTATTAAGGGGATAATCATATGTATAAACATTATTTGATTTGTATTTAATTTAATTATCTTCCATAATTTCAGTATAAAGAAAGAAGCAGGTAACTTTGCCTAGAGGCAATTTTTTGCATTTGTGAACAGGGTCTTCATATTTAGCAAGAAAGAGGAGTACCACAGCAACCAGAAGAAATGCTTAAAAAGTGAAAGAGGTAGAAAGAAGACCGAGAGTAAAAACTGATTTGATTTCTGTATCTGTATCACCTAATACAGTGCCTGACCACATATTCCAGATGGTTTCAGCAAAAACACTGTGCTACTTAACAAAGCATTTGAACCAGAAAATAAACGTAAGAGTTAGGAAGTTCTCTGGCAATTAGCTACATATTTCTTTGATTTACACTAGGTGGCATTTAGTATTCTTGTTTTATGCATTCATCTACAAAGGAGATGATACAATAATAAACAATATGCACTTATTACCATTTGTCTCAAAACTCACTCTCTTGCATCAGTTTATGGATAATAGAAAGACCTAAAAGTATTTTTAGGAAAAAAGTATTTTATGCTAGCATTTCTTATGGTAATTAATAAGTACATTAATCTTGTTTTGTAAATTATATCATCAAATTCTGTTCCAGAAAAAAAAAATTCCCATTACTAAGAGGGTATCTTTTCTCAATAAATGAATGAATGGTTTATAAACTCCGTATATGCTCCACAGCATTAGAACATAAGAAGAAGCTCATAGGGACCAGTAGGTGCTTCAGTAAAACTCATTCAGGAGTAGTGAGGGGCAAAAATAATCAAAAAATACAATAAATTACATAATAAAAAAAGGTTGAGCAATCTACCCATTTATTTACCAAAGAGAACATTTTAAAACTTCAACGACTAGATCAAATGCATATACCTGATTACCGATGGATGGATGGATGGATGGATGGATGGATGGATGGATGGATGGATAGATGAGTGGGTGGATGGATGGGTGGATGGATGGATGAGTGGGTGGATGGATGGATGAGTGGATGGATAGATGGATTGGAGGTGTGGATGGATGGATGGATGGATGAGTAGGTGGATGGATGGGTGGATGGATGGATGAATGGGTAGATGGATGGATGAGTGGGTGGATGGATGGATGGATGGATGAGTGGATGGATGGATGGATTGGAGGGGTGGATGGATGGATGGTTGAGTAGGTGGATGGATGGGTGGATGGACAGATGGATGGATGAATGAGTAGGTGGATGGATGGATGAATGGGTGGATGGATGGATGAGTGGATGGATGGATGAGTGGGTGGGTGGATGAGTGGATGGATGGATGGATGGATTCGAGGGGTAGATGGATGGGTGGATGGATTGGTGAGTAGGTGGATGGATGGATGAATGGGTGAATGGATGGATGAGTGGATGGATGGATGAGTGGGTGGGTGGATGGATGAATGGGTGAATGGATGGATGCGTGGGTGGATGGATGGATGGATGGATAGACAAATAGCTGATGGATAGGTAGATGAATGGATGAGCAACTTATTTGTGGTTCATAGGAGTAGAGCATTAGAAAGGTAGGGAAACTGATGGAAGTCAGGAGTAAGTTAGCTTGTGTAGTTTCTGTCATTTACCAAGAATGTATTTGAATGTGTCAGATTCTGCACCATGCATCAGAGGAGCAAAGGCGATTTAGCCCTCTGCTTTTCCTTATGAAGCTCAGATTTCAGTGGATGAGAGAGACAAGAAATATAAGGCAGTATTTGTTATGATAGAAGTATGTGTAATGCACGCTGGGAACTCTGATGCTGCCTGAAGAAGATGAGAAAAGGCTTTCTTTTCTAAGAAGGAAGTGATTTCTGAATTTGGTAGTTTATGAATGGGGCTAAAAGCACAAAGCCATTCCAAACAGACAGCTCAATGTGAGCAAAAGAACAGACATATAAAACAGCACAGTGAGTTTAAAAGAAACTACAAATAATTTCTAAAGTGTAAATTGAACAGATGATGCAATGGGGCTAGGAAGGTAGACAGAGCCTTGCATTCTTTTCATGGAAGCTGGGCCACTTTAACCTCAGCATAGACTGATTATCAGGCTTCCTATGCAACTGTGAAGGTTAAGGTGAAGAATTAGCTGATATGAATAGAACTGGCATCAGAAAAGTTTATTATACAATACTAAGGAAATGGAGAAGAGAGCTTGATATGGAACAGTGGTGGTAGGAAAGAGAATGGGACCAATTCAGAAATAGAAATTACTTAGAGGGTAAATCATATCAGGGTTTGTTTCTGATTCGTTTCGGAGGAGGGAGAGAAGGAGAGAGAGACAAGGATGACTCCTACCTCTCTCTGTGGATAGTAAGGATACCAACCACGATAGGGAAAATACCTTGAATATCATGCCAAAAGATTTGGAATTTTTCCTATTGTTTAAAAAAGTGTTTGTCTTGTTTTAAACATCTTAATACTATTACTGTGTGTATTTTGCAACTATAATTCCATGATAATTAAGAAAATTAAGAATGAAGGTGTGATGCATTAAGTCTATGAAATCACAAGTTTGGTGCCATCTCATAGGGAAAAGAACACATGAGAACAAACATTTCTTTGCAAGCAGAGTAATGACTTACTTAAAAATAAGTATCAAACTTGTGGTAGTGTTTAAAAATGTATTTTAAGGTTTGTGGGTTATAGTCCTAATTGGAAATAATCAAGCTTCTATTATTCTCTGATTGTTAGAATATAAAAAATTTAAGACAGCTTAAAATATATTTCAAATTCCAATTAATATGCCTGAACATAATGAATTCAGATATTAATTATAATTAGTTGATTAATTTCTAGATAAAAGTATAGCAGAAAACCTATGAAGCAATTTAGAATATGATGCTCTTTTTTAGAAGATTTTTCAAAGCAGGTTGTTCTATCCGATTGTTTATTGAGTTCTTTCTCTCTCGACATATCTTCAGCTCTGTCTCAAAATATCATTTTAGGCTACTGGTCTTTTGATTTACTCTAGGCTCAGAGTAAAGTGCCATTGAAGATACAGATCAATGCCTCAGAGTCAAACACTGCATGTACTGATCATAAGTCTTTAACATGTTAAAGCAAATGATTGCTATAGGTCAGTAGTATTAAATTGGTGATGATTACTACTATTCTTCATTATAAACATAAAATGATATCTACTTATAAATGTAAGTCCCTTTTAAGTATTTACCAAGAACCTTGTATTATATAAGTAATTAGAGAGTTATATCACAATCATATACTGCCTTACATTTGGTGGATGTATCTGTCACATCTGTAGATTCAAAGGTTCTATAAGGAATTAAGAAAGGGATTTTGTTCATTTTTTAATAATGGTCTCTGAAAGAGTAACTGGGACATGGTAAAAGCTGAATTCACCACATGAATGCATAAATGAAGGAGTTAATGACTGTGAGGAGGCTTTCAGCTGGATGAGAAATGAGAAGAACTGAAATGCATGTATTTGTATTTTGTAATTTAGATGAAATAAACATACATTATTCCAAATCCAACATAGAGCCTAGATTTATATTGAGAGAGAAGGAGTTCCCCATAACATATGTACTCAAAAAAAAGAAGATAAACAAAGGTTAGTGGAAAGTAGAATTACCTCCCAAAATCTGTCTGAGAAACAGAAAGTGTCTTCCTTATCTAATCACTTGTGGTTTTCCTTCTTTCCACCTTTCTGGTGGAAGGAATGAAAATAGAAGAAATTAACGAAAGACAGCTCTAGAGGCTGAGCTCAGATTAGATGAATGCAGCAGTGTCCTGCACTTAGAGAGTACACAAGGTTAGTTAAATGAATGAATGCATGGATAAATGGTTTCCTAGGTATATTAGTTTCCTTTACTGCTATAATAAAATTTCACAAAAACTTTGGCTTAAAATAACACAAATTTTTTATCTTCTAGTTTTAGAGGTCAGAAGTCCAAAATGGATATCACTGGATAAAATCAGGATGCCAACAGAGCTGGGTACGAAGCTGTAGGAAAATGTTTCCCACTTTTCCCAGCTTTTAGAGGCTGCCCATGTTGTTTCACTTGTGTTCCTGAAATGACCATTCAGATCTTTCTTACTAACTTATGTGGCACCCTCTTGTACATTTAAAAGTTCTTGCGATTCTAGTGGACTCATTCAAATAATCTGGGATAATCTTCCTACTTTAAGGTCAGCTAATTAGCAACCACAATTCCAACTGCTGCTTTCATTCCCTTTTACCACGTAATGTAATATATTCACAGGTTTCAAGAACTATAGTGAAGACATCTTTGGAAGGCCATTATTCTGTGTACCATAATCATTGAATAAATAATTCCTTTTCTCTATATCTGACATTTTCCCTTAGAATCTATAAAGCCTCCTTAGATTTTTTCAATATTCAGGAAATAAGCATTTGAGAATACAGACTATTTGAACATTAAATTTTATACTGTGTCTATAATCAACTATGTCATTGTAGAAAAGGTACAAATACCCATTTAGTAGATAATAATTGTTATGCCTCATTACCAGAATTATTACCAAATTTCATAAAACAATGAGCTGATGTTGAGTACACACATGTGCATGCCCACAAACACACATCCGTATAAAGAGAAGACAAAAAGATCTTAGTGTGAGTCACAAATCCCAACCAGCCCACTCACGGAGTAGAGAAGCCGTCTGTAATGCAGGCAAATCTTGAAACAGCCTGAGTTGATGACTTTCAGTCCATCAAATGAGAAGCCTTTTAATAATGCATATAGGAAATGGTCCTTCCTTGGACATAGGATTCTGTAAAAACCAAAAAGCAAATACTCGCTTGTAGTTGTTCTAAGTAAGAATGCATATGTAAGGTGGCTTTAATTTCAAAATAGTAAAAACAAACAGAAACGAAGAAATTTTTAATGGAGAGTTTGCATTTAAGAAAATAGAGTAAAATTGCTTAGAAGGTAAAACATCTGAGTTTTGTTTTTCACAGTTTTCCTTTAATGACCCCTTGCTTCCTCTGGAACACCTGTGTCCTCAGAAAATCCTCCCAATCCAGAACTTCTCACTCTACTAGGTGTCCAGGAAAATGCCTATAGTCCAAAATTAGCAAATTACATTTAGTTATTAGTAGCCTATCAGCTAATGAAACCAGTGCATGTTTATGGGATAGTCTCATCAGAGTCTCAAATAAGCACCTTTCTAGGCATATTTGTGTTTTAAATCAAACTTCCTATTTCTTATTTCTGAAGGTGGAAATATCACTCAGTCAAACAGGCACATTGTAGGGATATTAAGCAGGAGAGCCCTCCTGTTACCGTAACATCACTAAAGCCAGAAATCCAGATTCCTGACCTCTGCCTCTCACCTGGCCAGCTGTAGAGATCAACTTTGACTCTTTATTTCATGGTTAACCTTAAATCAATTAAATAGAGGATTGACAGGTACAAGCCGACAGGCCATCTTGTGATTTCTTTGAGGATGGTGCTACTCATGTTCATAATGCAAAATGAGTTACAGTTTAAAAAGTATTTTCAGCAAACATACCCTCAAAATAGTCTTGTGATATGAGAATTATTTGTATCAACATTTTACAGGTAAAGAATTTGAAGTTCAAGGAAGTTAAACAACTTACCAAGGGCCCACATGTTCAGCGTGTTTTCCACGTTAGGGCTTTTCCTGTATCCTAGGAGATACTTCACGGACATTATCCTTCCACCCTCACAGCAGATGCACCTGCCGAGGGGCTCCTAGAAAACCATCAGGGAAACCCTGTTTGGACACTTTTATTCTAATAAAACAAGAACTAGTTTTCTTCCTGAAGTTAACCAATTATACCTCATTCATCTAAACAAATGATAAAGAATGCCATCTTTAATGTAACACCTTATGTATTAAAGCTTTTGAAGAGAGACTACTTCAGTGGTTTCCAAAAGTATTAATTAGTTCATGGGCATCTGGGCTTTCTGCCTCTGCTCATGCAGCCAGGCAATCAAAGTCTTCCCAATTCATGAAGTACCCACATAGACTTCATACTTTTTATCACGTCAGAGTAGCACCAATCAACTCAGTAGATATAACAATTATTAGGCAGACACACATCTGAGCAGGTGAGTCTGCCCCTTTACTGTCAGGCTTGATTTTTAGAAAGCAGAGAGTGTGTGTGTGTGTGTGTGTGTGTGTGTGTGTGTGTGTGTGCTGGAAGGAGGACAATGACATTATGTATACCCCTTTTACAACTGACAATTACAATTTGACTAGGTCCACTCCATGAGAAAGTACATTCTATTAGAAGTAACTTATGCTATCAAGCAGAAATGATGGTACATTTAACCAATTTTCATATTTATTCATAGAATTGTTTGACCTTTTTTATGGCTTTACCATTTTCTCTTCCACTTACTTTCCTCAACTTGAACCATTAAGCTCCCTTGATTTCAGGATTTCTCTCAGAATTTACAATGAGATTATATTCAGATACCCATTTAGTTGTCTTTGCTGGTCACATAGATAAAGAAGATAAATTGAACCCATCCTCATCCCAAGAAAATTCCTTCTTTGACCTTCATTAAGTTCAAGAATTCATGTTGTGCATGTTCATTAATTCATTCACTAATTCAGCATCATTTATTTAGCATCTACTATGTGCTACATACCAAGCTCAGAAGAGGAAAAAAAAAAACAGGATATAACTCTAAAATATAATGGTAGAGGCACACATGCATTCTATACTTTTTTTTTTGAGACAGAGTCTTACTAGGTCGCCCTCAGTAGAGTGCTGTGGTGTCACAGCTCACAGAAACCTCAAACTCCTGGGCTTAAGTGATTCTCTTCCCTCAGCCTCCCAAGTAGCTGGGACTACAGGCGCCCGCCACAATGCCCAGCTATTTTTTAGTTGCAGTTGTTGTTTTAGCTGGCCCGGGTCGGGTTTGAACCCTCCAGCCTTAATATATGTGGCCGGAGCCCTACCCATTGATCTATGGACACAGCCCCATTCTATACTTTTTAAAGCACGTGATATTCTATTCTATTTGGTAAATATCTAAAGCTTTTATTTTTGCCTTTTGGCTTCCAAAAGCTTGAAGTTCATTACACATTAAGTTATTTTCTTGACGTAGCATAGAAAATTATGAATAGACATTTGTGTTGCAATGTATTTAAAGATGACCTGGATTACAGTATACAAATCTCATTCTCCACTGCTTCTCACACCACAAGAATGTGGCCACCAGGTGATGCTTCTGTGCTGCAGTCTCATAAGTGTCTTTTTCGTAGACTGAGTCTCATTGGGATTTTGTAACATCTTCTCTCCTCCTATAGCCACATTTGATCAGACTGTGATTTGCACTAATCCCTGAACAAGGGTTGCTCCTATAAACTTGATAGTAACATGATGAAATCATTCATACCCACTGCCAGTTGAAAAATGAGAAATCTAGTCCTATTGCCTCATTGTTGAAACATAACAACTCCACGTGATCTATTTTTGTTTGAGGTCACGTTCATTTGAGGCCAAGTGAAATAGGGTGTGATAGTTAGGCAATATAGTTCAGTGATTAGGACGATCTTACTTATCTAAAAGGCCTGAAATTAAGTCAATCACATTTAGGAATTCAGGCATGTCCCAACTCATTCAGAAACATTGATGAAAAAGAAGTGGCCCTGTTGTCAACAAATCTTATTCCCCTGGGAAGACAGAGTCTCTAAAATGCAGTGATTGGGCTAGATGATCTTAAAGTTTGCTTTCATCTCTGAAATTTTGTGAGTTTCCTATAAACAGGGTATAAAAGGTCTATGAGTCTAAATCAACTGTGAAATTGCTTTGGTATTCCTCATGAGTTTAGTTAAATTGGCTGTTTCCCAGTCAGCCAGATACGTAGCATTCTCATCCTCTGAGATATCTGCACTGAATCTAGGATTTTGGACTGAAAAAGATTCAAATCAGAAATAAATTTTTTAGCCCAAGTCAGAGTCCCTGGTACTGAACTCAGTTAAGAAAAAATAATTCCTCAAATGTCCGTATTAGAAGGCTTCTAATTAAGATTATCAAGACTTCCCAGTCATAGCTAACTCGTCCCTTGCTCTGGCAAGTTGCTCAAATCATGAAACTCCACATTTTATTAATCCACTCATGGATCGAGGGGCACATGGGTTGGTTCCCCATCTTTATGATTGTGAATTGTGCTGCAGTAAACATTGAGTGCAGGTATCTTTTACATGAAAAGTCTTCTTTTCTATGGGTAAATATCCAGTTGTGGAACTGCAGGATCAAATAGTGGGTCTACTTTTACTGCTTTGGAAAATTTCCATACTGTTTTCCGTACAGTAGTAGTCACGCGCAGAGAAAAGATGAATTTACACCTTTTGCGGCAATCTGTACAGAACTAGAGGCCACTCTTCTAAGTGAAGCATGTCGAGAATGGAGAAATAAGCACCGTATGTAGTCAGCACTAAAGTGGAACTAACCAGTGAGTACACGTGTGCACAGAGGGAAGGAAAACTCAGGGGCAATCGGTCTGGGGGAGGGGGAAGGAGAGGAAAAATAATCTACCTACCGGGTATTGTGAACACTGCGTGACGAGCACACTTACAGCTGGGACTCCATCATTACAATAGTGATCTGTGTAACCTGAAACATGTGTGCCCCTTAAGCCCTTTAGTATTTTGAAATTTTAAAAAAAAAAATCATGAATCTCACACAAATGCAGGACTTTTCAGTGGGGTTATCAAACTACAGATTAGGGAACCTTTTGTCTCTTGCTGTATTGGGACATATAGTGGCAGAAAGTAGCTGGTGGCAAATAAAAGCAGGGAAACTCGAGCCTTCTCAAGTCATATTTGAGGTCACCTTCCTGTTTTCTGTGTGTTCTCCCCATGGTCTCTCCCTGGCCCAGCCATGCCTGTGACACCAAAAAGGAACTGCAGATTGGTTGATTTTAGCAGAAAAATGAGATGCTATTAAGGAATTTGAACATAAGTCTTTCCTTTAAGAGTAGAGTGTAGGTGTAAACACTATTTTTTTAATTTATTTTTTATTTCAGAGTATTACAGAGGTACACATATTGTGGTTACATACTTTGCATTTGTACACTTGAAATCGATATTATAAGTGTGCCCTTCACCCAGAAAATGTGCATTGCAGGGTGTGAGTGTGAGTTTGGGTGTGAGTTTACCCTGCCCCTCCTGTCTCCTCCTCCTCCCTAATAAATTCCCATTGAGTTTTAATTTACTTCCGTATGTACACATAAGTGTCAATGGACTAGTTCCCATTCAGTACTGAGTAGATGAAGTGTTTGTTTCTCCCTTCCTGAAATACTGCACTAAGAATGGTCTCCAGAGCCATCCAGGTTGTTACAAAAGATGCTAGATGGCCATTTGTCCATGGCTGTGTAGCACACCCTGGTACACTTGTACATACACCACCTTATATTAATCTATTCATATACTGATGAGCACTCAGGTGGGTTCTGCTTCTTTGCAATTGTGAATTGTGCTGCTATAAACATTCAAGGGCAAGTGTCTTCTTGAGGAAACATCTCTTTTCCTTTGGGTAAATGCCTAGTAGTCAGATTGCAGGATCAAATGGCAGATCCACTTTCAGTTCTCTGAGATACGTCCAAACCACTTTCCATAGAGGCTGTTCTAGTGTGAGTCCCACCCACAGTGAATCAGGGTTCCTTTCTCTCCACATCCAGGCCAGTGCATGTTTCTTTTGGACTTTTGATATCAGTAAATGCTATTTTGAATAAACAAAAAAGTCTCTTTGCTCCTGATTACTTCAGAAATAGGTTACAGACCTTAATATATCTAATTAAAGAATGTAAAATTTGCATTTTTCTGCCAATGGGAGTCATTGAGACAAAAGTCACTCATTGTCCCTCCTCTTTACGCCTTGTCCAGGAGCGATTTCTCTGGCATGCGAGTGTAAGTGTGTCTGCCTGGATGAGAACAGCAGATGCTGGAGACCACGTCTCCGTGATAACAGAGAGCAGGCAGCGTGTCTTAGTGGACAACATTGGGGTGAAAATGCAAATCACAGACATTACCTTTCATTAAGCAATTACTGTGCGACCGACACAGTGCTAAAGAATTTTGAATACTTTATCTCACTTTACCTTTGGACACCTTAACAGGGGCATTTGCATCTCCGTTTTCAGAACAAACTGAATCTGAGAGTCTATTAAGTGATCAAGTCCTTGTGGTCAGGGTGGATCTGACTCTAACTCTTAATGATCTAAAAAGCTAAGCCAGTTTCTCAGCTCACATTCTCATCTGTACTATCGGGGCCTACATATTCTATGAGAAATTTAAAGTTTGCCTTTTCACTTTTTACAGTAATCCTTAAATAATCATTTTAACAGATATAAAAAAAGACATTTCTTTTTTGCAGTGAATAATGAGCAAGTTTTTAAAATTCCAGGTCTACACACATAGTCTCAGGTCTATCACATTTTTATATTTTCTCTTTAAAAGGAATTTATTCATATCTCAGTTTGGAAGTACTGTATCAAAATCGACTGACTTGTGATTTCCTGGCTGAGTGCTGTCAGGCAGGCTGCCTAACATCCCAGAACCTTAGTTCTTCTGTAGAATGTGGATTAAAAACACATACCTTGTAGAGCTCCAAGATATTTTAAATATCTGTAAACTCTAATGCAGGGGTCTTCAAACTACGGCCCGTGGGCCACATGAGGAGGTGTGATTGTATTTGTTCCTGTTTTGTTTTTTTTAACTTCAAAATAAGATATGTGCAATGTGCACAGGAGTTTGTTCACAGTGTTTTGTTTTGTTTTGTTTTGTTTTAAACTATAGTCCGGCCCTCCAACAGTCTGAGGACAGTAAACTGGCCCCCTGTTTAAAAAGTTTGAGGACCCCTGCTCTAATGTATTTAACAAAGAAAAATACCAGATTGAATGTTGGCCTATTTTAAGGATAAAGATGTTCAAGAACCAGAGTTTGTATTATACACTTAGAAAATGACATCTAATTCAGTGGGGGAAAAGATTTCCTATTTAACAAATGGTGCTGGGTGAACTAGCTGGCAACCTGTAGAAGATTGAAACTGAACCCACACCTTTCACCATTAACTAAGATAGACTCTCACTAGATAAAAGATTTAAACTTAAGACATGAAACTATAAAAATACTTGAAGAAAGTGCAGGGAAAACTCTTGAAGGAATCAGCCTGGGTGAACATTTTATGAGGAGGACTCCCCAGGCAATTGAAGCAGTATCAAAAATACACTACTGG
>CAUYPK010075207.1:0-44265 GCA_963574355.1 Loris lydekkerianus
CCCCCCCCCCCCCCCCCCCCCCCCCCCCCCCCCCCCCCCCCCCCCCCCCCCCCCCCCCCCCCCCCCCCCCCCCCCCCCCCCCCCCCCCCCCCCCCCCCCCCCACAGGGAGAGACACAGAGAAAGGCTGCATAAGAAACAAAAGAGGTTCATTTTCCTATTTCTTCATTTATTGCATGGAAGATCTTGTCACATCTTAAGGTGTCTAGAAGTACACAGTCAGAAATTGATTCTAAAAACAAAACAAAAACCTATTAGCTACCTCATGCAAGTTCACAAAAATAATTTTGAAGAAAATAAAGGGAAGATTTAGAAAATTTAAAGAGGCATCAGCTGCAGAACTCCTTGAGCTCAAATACTGCACAAATTAGAAGAATTCAAATATCTCAGAAAACAAAGAGCCCTGATTTCAGCTCCCACTGCCCCGGAATGACCTAGAGACCGACAAGTGCATTTGCTCCCCCTAAAAGCAACTACAAACGACAAGAAAAAAAAAAAATGTTCAAAGACAAATTCAAAATTCAGGTACTTCTAGAGAACAGGAAGTAGAAATGGCAGACAAAAGGATTTCATCCTTTTCTACGATCTAGGGAGATGCCTGGGAGGGGTGGGGAAGTTGCACCTCTGCCTTTATAGGGACAAGGAATGCAAGTACCCTTAGCAAGAAGAGAAAATAGTCTTCCTTAAGACAATCCAAACAGATGTCCCAGTTTTCTATCAAAGCAGTATATCATGAAAACTGCAAAAAAAAAAAAAAAAAAAAAAATCATTATTAGTCATCCAAATAAGAGGTAAGTTTAATTTTGATATAAAAATACTTCTGAGAACGCAACCAGAGGGCTAGGAATTTTTCTTGAGGATTTTAATGAAGGCAAAGATATTTTGATGCCTACCATTGAATGATAATATACCTTTGTAATTCCTGTATCTTCCCCCCAACCCCAACTCTGAAAGTCTTGCTAACATCACTGGAGGTGGAATTCCAAAAGCATCGTGTGAATACGTCTGGATTTTTATGAATTCATAGAATTTTACCACTCTTTCAAGATGATTCTTACATAGGTATGAAGACACAAAATATTATCTCTGCTGACAGGTGAACTAAGGAACATCACAGATAACTGTACTAGCAGGCAATATGGGATAACAAACCGGACTTCATCAGAGAGACTTGAGACTTTCCATCAAGTGTAACATCCTCACCTTACTGTGTGCACTTCCTCAGGAACTGAGGCTCTGAGATTATCACCTACAGGTAGGATGCCCGATAAACCATCCTCTGAAGGATGTGCTAAACTAGGGGACCATTCTTTCTTGAGGACATGAAACAGGTTGTATTATTCAGCCACTTATTAAAAGAGTAGAGAAGGTGATGCTGAAGGCATATTTAAGTATCATTAAAAAGGCAATCTTCACTCTAGAGGAAAGACAAGTAGGTGAGACATTAGATGGGTAGCCCACACAGACTGAGAAGGGTTTGGGTTTCCATGGACTTTCTCCTAGACAACTAAGAGCCACTGATTTTGTTTGTCTGTTTTTGTTGGTTTTTTAACAGGAAATTAGCAAAGTGAAGAAAGGTAAGATGTGGCTATTTCATGTAGGAGTATGTTGAGAAAGACTGATAAGCAAGAATGTCGATTAGATAGCATTTTGTGATTGGTTCATTCAATATGCTGATTTCTTGAATCTCTTTATTTCCCTGACATGCATATATGTCTCAATTTCCATCTGAATAAATCCAACTAAGTCTGCAGCACAGAATCCCAGTTTCCCTGTGCTGCATTGGTACTCCTTCTGGTCAGCGCACTTTCCCTCTCCCAAGTCCCTAGTTCAGACAAGAAATCACATGGTCACCCCAATGATCTTGGTCATACTTCTGAGTACTGGATCTGTCATGCTGGACTCATCAAATCGCTCTCCTACTCTCCCTTTCTATTGTCCCAGTTCTGTCTTGGAATCCTGGGTCCTTTCTCCTCTGGCTCTGTCCTCTTTTTCTCTGAGCATTTGCATGCAGGCCTCTGGCTTCAGTTTTCACCTATTTGAAGCTGATTCACTTATGTATATCATCGACATAGGCCTCTCCTTTGAGCTCCAGACCTAACTCTCTTGGTGGCCTCTTCACAGGAATGCCTCAAAGTCTTCTCAAACTCCACCTGTCTGAAAGCCCAGTAAGCATTCACAGCTGACACCCCACGCCCCCCACGCAGCCCCCCAAACTTTGAATTGTCTCCAGTGTTCTCTTCCTTCATTGATCTCGCATTAGTTGTCCAAGACCCAAGTCCCAACCCAGGAGTGATCCTGACCTCTCACTCGCCTTCACTCCCCCAGCAGCAGTCCTTTCCACGGGTCACCCCAGATATAGTAAAGTCCTCACTTAATGCCATCTTTAAGTTCTTGGCAACTGCCACTTTAAGGAGAACAACCTGTAATGGACTTAATTTTCTCATCAGCTAATTGATATAAACACGACTTATATTCCTATGTCATCCTTCTGTTCACAAAAATATCACCAAACTTCTATTTAAAGACCACCGGCCCCTCTAATGTTAAACACCAAATATGAGCTATACATCCGTTTAGGAAAGATGAATAAAAACAAGTACGATGAATGATTTACCCAATTATTGGACTTTAGGGACATCGGTGGCCAGAGCCTTTCCTGGCAGTTCAGAGCACAAAGGAGGAACCAGCCCTGGCCAGGATGCCATCCTGAGGTAGGGTACACACACCCAAAGGATGCTGAGAAAATCGATGTTATCTGAGTACCTGCTGTCTTGTTCTTCCTTGCAAAAGCATTCCCCACTGCCACAATAGCACATGCCAGGCACACACCAGTACAGAAAGCTTATTATTACTCCCCACATCCACTTCAGTTTCTCTGGTCTGCTGTCTGTCATGGAGCCAGATATCTCCTTTCCTTTCATTTTGCTAGAAATTGAATCACATGAATCATCCAACACCACCTTAAAACACTTTAATAACTTAATTTTTTCCTAAAAGTAAGGTAAAAAGATGACCCCCGCCCAGCCTTAACTTGTGCCTTCGCCTCTCCCGACCTCTGGCTATGTGGGCCTGCTCACCATCCTCTTAGTTTCTCAGCTCCCTGGTACCGTGGGCCTTTTGTACTTTCTGTCCTCAACTGCATAAAAATCTTCCCCCTTCCTAAGCCCCTTTCCTGGTCAATGCCTGCTTTTTCCTGGCTCAGCGCAATCTTCACTGCCTCAGAGAAATCTTGATGATTTGGCCTTGTCTGGAAAAGCAAATCTGCAAGTTGTTTGCCTAGTGACATAACTGAGATTTTGCTGATATTAAAGATCTATAAGTAGATAACATATAAAAAGAAAACAGAAGTGTGCAGGCCTGAAATCTGGGAAACATATTCATTTGAACATGGCGTGGATAGAAAGAGACAGTGAAGAGATTAGGTGGAAGAAAAAAAGAAAGACATCCTACTCATTTAATTAAACTAATCCAAACCTTACCTATCACAAAGGAACATCAACATATCTTAAAATTATTATTATTATTATTATTATTATTGAGTCAGAGTCTCACTATATCACCCTCGGGTGAGTGCTGTGGTGTCACAGCTCACCACAACCTCAAACTCTTGGGCTTAAGTGATTCTCTTGCTTCAGCCTCCCAAGTAGCTGGGACTACAGGTACCCACCACAATGACCAGCTATTTTTTGTTGCAGTTGTCATTGTTGTTTAGCAGGCCCAGACTGGGTTCGAACCCGCCAGCCTCAGTGTATGTGGCTGGCACCATAACCACTGTGCTACAGGTGCAGAGTCAAATGACTTTTATTTTCAAACTATTTTTGGCTGCTGTCTAATGATTTCTTACCTGATCAGTGAAGCCATTACACATGTGACACTGAGATGTCACTCATGCTGGTTTTACCTGTGAATAGATATGTTACTTTAGCTGAGTTTGTTCACTTGTGATCGGCAACTTCACATTCTGGAAAGTGTCATGGACCCCATTTTACAAAGGATGAAATATAAAGGACAGAATTTGAGCCATGTGCCTGAGGTCACAGAGCCAGTGACAAGGCTAGGATTGGTACTCAGAACTAGATCTGTCCAAATTCAAGTCCAGGCTCTGCATAGCTTCCAAGGGCTGAGGGTCACCAAACCACTGTTCCTTGTATCCTCAGTGTCCTCTGAGTGGCAGAAATAACAATCAATGGAATGACATCACCCACAGCAAGGTCCCAGAGAGACACGGATTGACAGGTGCTGCAGAAGCTTTGAGGCTACAGTTCAAAGGTGTGCTAGACACTGGTGAGGAGCCCAGGGGTCAGACAAGTGGCTATGTTCACAGATTGGAAACACATTGACAGAGCAGATTGTGGCCCCAGACTTATTATCTTACTAGGTGTGATAATTAAGTTCATGAACTTGCCAAGTGGGCTTACATTGGCAGCACTATACAAACAACTCAGTAAGGCTTCATAGCCATGGTGTATCAGTGTCCCACAGCTGTGTTCATTTCAATGTATGGTGGTGTCTTGCTGAGTGACATTCATTATTGTTGTTGCATGATTTTGCGTGCTGTCACGAGAATGTTGGAGTTTGAAGTAGAGCAACAAACATTAAATTTCTTGTTCAATTTGGCAAGAGTAGAAAGGAAATCAGGGGCATGTTAGTCTAAGTGTCTGGGGATGGTGGCATGAATGAAACATCACTGTGAAAATGGATTAAATGTTTTTCTAAGGGGAGAGAAAGCATCACTGATGAGAGGTCAGGGCAGCCAGTACTAAGCAGAAGTGAGGAAAATATTGCAAAAATTCATCAAATTGTGTGTCAAAGTAATTGAATGACTATGAGAAGTGTAGCAGACTGAGTCAACTGCACTAGGGAAACAATTAGGAAAATCTTATTTGAAAATCCTAATGTGAGAAAAGTGTGGCTCTTGCATCAAGACAACGTAGCAGCTCACAGGGCTCTGTCTGAGAGGGAATTTTTACCTAGTCAACAAATAACACTCTCCCTACTTGCCTGATCTACGCTCCCCCTCCCCCAGCCAGTGACTTTTTTCTTTACCCAAAGATAAAGCAGACATTGAAAGGAAGACATTTAGATGACATTCAGGACATCAAGGGTAATATGATAACAGCTCCAATGGTCCTTCCAGAAAGAGTTTCAAAATTGTTTTGAAGGGTGGGCTAGGTGCTGCATCAGTGAGTAGCTTCCCAAGGGGAGAACTTCACAGGTGACCATAGTGATGTTCGGCAATGAGGTAGGGAGCACTTTCTCTGAGGACGAGTTTGTGAACTTCATTGTCAGACCATATAGACACTTTCCAGCTATGAATGATGCCTGGAGACTGCTGTGACTATGTTTGTTCATGTGGATGAGTTGAAAAATGACATAGGAGGGGATAATAAGCATGACTGAGCTGACTAATAATTGTATTACCAGAGCTCTAACAGTTTGCTGTGTAATCTGGGGGAAAGTGAGTTCATGTGTGTTTGTTCCCGGCATGTGTGTGTTGTGTGAGTGTTTGTGCTTTGAGTGTTTTCCTGATGACTGAGGAACCTATTCACTGATCTTGGAGGGAAGAGATAGAATGGGAACAGAGAGGTGGGGAAACGTGAGGAAAAGAGACACAGAGAGAGAGGCATGGTGAGTGAAGAGAAATGAGGATGGGAAGAAATGATGGATGGAAAAAGGAAGGACAGGAGGGAAGAAGGCAAGGATGAGAAGTGGCCACAATTTTTCTAATCACTAGAACCAAGGTTGTCTTGACCCCTTTAGGATATAAACATATTAATTAAAAAACACTCATACAGCCATCTAGACAAAGTGACTTTCAGTCAAGTGTTCTTTAATTGGAAAAGTCTCTCCTTGTCACCTGGGCTCCAAAGCGGAGTTCAGGGAGGAAGCCATATGTTCCAACATTTTGACTCTCATTTCATATTTTTGATGAATGTGTCTCAGAAGGGCCATTTCTACCAATGGCAAAAAAGTTTCTTTATGTTTTGGAATATTCCTTCCAGCAGTCCCATAAAATCTCACTACTGCAAATTTCTGGGGAGCTCTGGAATTCTGAAGTAAATAAGCCATAATTGGCAGCAAGTTTGGGTAGCAAAATTAAACGGAAGAACTAGGGAAGTAAAATATCAAAATTTCAATCTTTATTTGACTCAAGGACATTATTTTTAGAAAATTATACATTGCCCCAAAGCAAATAACCCTTAGTACTAGGACTAGTCTCCAAATATCTCCATCTCACGATGACCAGGAGCTGTTTTTCCTGATTATTATTATTGTTTTTGTTGTCATAAATGACCAACTAGACCACATTATTGACTTTCATCTTTTGTTCATTTTTTGCAAATTCATATTTTTATGACAGTGAATTTTCAATTCACATCATTGTAAATATTTGAATTAACCAAGACACATCGCTGATCCTAGTTATATCTAATACTGTCATGGTAGTTATAGGTGATGATGTGGTGAAGGACGATGGTGAAGAATAAAGAGGAGAAAGGTCTCTGGTTTCTTGAGCGCTGGGCTTACTTTAACAGTTCCCAAGTGGGAAGTAGCATAGTTCAGCCTTAAATTCATGCCCTTCCGGGTCTCTGAGCTTTACCAATATTATGATGGTAAAGTCCTGCCAGAAAAAAACAGGTGGTTTGTGATGTAAAGGTAATCTATGATGTAAAGGTGGACAAAGTTCCCAAATTCATACTTTCCTCCCTCTATTTGAGAGAGTGTAATTATTTTATGTTCACCCCTAGATTCAGCAGTCTTTGAGATCACTTGGCACATGCAAAGTGCTCTGTCCCTGTTTCCTGAATGAATTATTCAATGGATAGAGCTCCTGGTGAAGCTCAGGACTTTTCTCAGTAACTACATAAAACACGGAAACTTGGTCCTAAATATCAACTGATATTGCTAAAAGTAAACATACCAAGATACTAAGATTATAGTGTTCAAGATTAAAAGTCGTTTTACCATAAGGACATTCACATGAGAATGTTTATTGCAGCTCAATTCACAATTGGAAGACGTGGAAGCAACCCAAGTACCCATCAGCTCATGAATGGATGAACAAACCGTAGAATAGGTACACCATGGAGTACTATTCAGCCATAAGAAAAGATGGAGATTTTCAAGTTTAGCTGGATAGAGTTGAAACACGTTCTTCTTATTAAAGTATAAGAACAGAAAGAAAAAAAAAATCCAATGTACTCAACACTGGTACAAAACCAATATATAAACAACTACATGCCCACACTACAGACAAAACACAAATATAGTCTAGCAAGGGGGAGGGGAGATTAGAGAAGAGGAGGGAGGGCAATTGGTGGGATCACACCGAATGTGCACAATGTGAGGGTGTTCAGCATGCCCCCTGGGTGAACCGCTCAACTACAACTTGAACTTTACCTTAAAACTGAAAACAGTGTAACCTAAAAATCTATAACCTCATATTAATTTGTAATTAAAAAGTTTAATAAATAAATACAATATACTTTTTTAAATGATAAAACTTATTCACTACCATAAAAAAGATTATAGTGTTTACAATTTTCAAACTGGGGCAAATTTGGTCATATACCTATGAAGAAAAACTTCTATCTAATAATATGCAGACTCATGACTCATGGATGAAAATGCAGGCTTACCTCATGGAAAGTAAGACCAAACCCATAATTCTTCTGGTAACCTCACTAGTGAAATAATACAAGTCAAAGTCTACACTCTCAGAGATTTATATAGTCAGATTCCCAAATAATGAGCATAATAGCTATATTCAGTATCGTTTAAGAGTAGTTATTTTTGTCACCTTATACATCTGATGAAGCCAACTTTATGACAAAGTTGCATATCCAGAGAACCCAGTTGCTCTGAGCTATTCTGCCAGAAGTCAGCCTCTTTTTCAAAATGCCTTGAAGGTATTATAGAAGTATAAGCCAAGTATGCAAATAAAAGTTATAAAAGAGAAGGTGGGAGGAGAGAAGGAGGAGGAGGAGAAAAAAGGAAGGGAAAGAGGAAGAAGGGAAAAAAGAAGGAAGGAATCCATCTGATTCTTCATTTCTCTGATTTCTATTAAAGAACTACAATGGCAAACAAGAAACTCACAAGTATAGGGCCAGATGTGGTGGCTCATGCCTGTAAATCCTAGCCATCTGGGAGACAGAGGGAGGGTGGATTGCTTGAGCTCAGGAGTTCAAGACTTGCCTCAGTAAGAGCGAGAAGCCGTCTCTACCAAAAATAGAAAAACTAGCCGGCGCTGTGGCTAGTACCTATAGTCCCGGCTACTCAGCTACTCAGGAGGCTAAGGCAGGAGGATTGCTCAAGCACAAGAGTTTGAGCTATGACACCACAGCACTCTACCCAGGGTGGCAAGAGTGAGACTATGTTTCAAAAAAAAAAAAAAAAAAGGAAACACACATGTATAAATTCTGCTCTTATATTAATTTAATCAATGCATTTCCTTGCCTAGCATTAATCTACTATAAATAGGTGCTGAATCAAAAATGTTTTAATGTTATCAGTTTTGTATATGCATGTAAATGTTAGATTATCAGGGATGTTACAACCACAGGAGCTCTTGAGAGCCATTCTCAAGGTGAGCAAAGACTTAACTAGCAGAACCATTAACTTTGCCAATGATCCTGTGTTCCGGCTCCCCAAGCTCAGAGTAACTCTTAGAAGCACATATCTGCATCCTGACACCCTCTGCAAGGAGTAAGACCTGACACTGCCTGGCTGGGGGTGTCACGGGCCAGATCACATGCTTTCACCTCTTCTCTCAAGTCTTCCTTTTTTTTATTTTACTTACCTTTCTTTTTGACATTCTCTTAGGCCAGAGAGCTTGATGTAAACAAGCCTTTTTTATCAGACTATGAGGCTTTTGGGTTAAAGCCTTTTGAGCACTGAGCTGAAATGAAGGGCTGCCTACAGTCTGTGGGCACTGTGGCTGACTATTCCACTTGGATTAAGACATCCAAGTCACAGCTGGAAGGGAATTTTAGCATTGTATCATTAAGCCATGCTCTTTGTGGTGGGGACAGCTTTCTTCACACCTGCCACAGACCTCAAGCATTTAAGGGCCCTTTTGGGGCAGTGTTTACACACAAAACCATGACACTGTCACAGCACTGATGCATGTTTTAGTAAAAACACAAGCCTTCTTGTGCAGGGAGAAAAGTCAGACAATAGAATTATCTCCTAAGTCTGCCAGCTTTCTTCCTGCCCCAGGCTATCCTGTGACCACTCCTGAGGTCAGAGCCTCATTTGTGTGCCAGAGTTGGAAACCATAGCAAGGAGACTAGACAGAGAAACAGAAGCACTGAATTCTGCTTTCCTCACTTTAACTCAGGGGCCAAAGAACTCTCTACAAATGGAACAGATGTTTGCTTAGAATCACTTTTGCATCAAAGTTCTTAGATCACATCCAACTGCCCCACTAAACTCTGTATTTATAATGTCTCGTGCATTTATTAAGTCATTCCACAAATACTTTATTAACATATTCAAGTATAAGAAAACAAAAGTGCTGGGGTATTAAGAATGAGAAGCTATAGCATATTGCCTCTGGAAAAACAAGGTGAGCAATAGGAAACCACCAATGGCTTTTAATGGTGGAGCAGGAAGGGTAGAAGCCTGAGGTACAAGTCAGATCTGCACTTTGTCCAGAATGCTAGTGACAGTTGGAGAAAAGATTCACGGGATTAACCATATGGCAGTGTCATACTGGAAATTTTTCAACATTAGCACAAAATATTTTCAATGGTACTTTTGGCTAGTATGGTAGGCATAAAGACAAAATGAAATGCATGGGTCTGAGAGGAAATCAAATTTTAAAAATGGCAAATAAGAGAGAGAGTAGTGTCAGAGAGGAGGTGGGGGCTTTTAGCCCAGGGACCTTAATGAGGGTATGGTGTTTCCCTGAGAAGTATGGCCTGGAGGACAATCAGGTTCAGTGGGAAAACCAACATTTCAGTTGTAAGTTGAATTCAATTTGCCATTGTGATAGTCAAGGGAACACGTTATTAATGTTGGTGGCTCACTGGTGAACTTGGAACCATAAGAAGAATCTGAAGGAGTTGTGTACATGGAGGATAAAGAAATATCACTAAGGAAGAGAATCCGAAAGTATATAAGGAAAAGAAATACTAGAACCACTGACCACAGAGAAGAGGCTGAACTTGCCAATGTATATGGAAAGTGGTATGTATCTCAAAGGCGGAGAGCTAGTATAGTGAAATAATGATACCCAGGGGGAAAGAAGTCTCCACAGAAAGGTTCAGCAGGTTAAAATACATACTGTTCTGATTTCCTATGAGAACAGAACTCAAAAATCTTGTGCACACTCTGAGATGTGGAGGTGAGATGAAGTTATTGAATGGACAGGCCAAAGAATCTTAACAGGATAAAGAAGGAAATGACAATATTAAGGCTGATGGTCTGGAGTGCAAAAAGAAGACATCCAGGACTAGAGATACTCATAAGGTTAATAAAAGAAGATCAAGGTATGTACAATTGAACAAGACAATCACAAGGAGACAAGGATTGTTGTGAACACAGCATTGGGATCAGTGTAGAGGCAGGTCCCAGGTGTGATGCTGGAAGTGGGTAAATATGACCAAATGGAAGAAAAGGTTATTGGGGGTGAGGCTGTCAAGGTCACAGTGTGGAACTGGAATAGTTTTAATCAAAGATTGGGGTCTAAGGAAACATTGCAGATGAAAAGAGCCAGGACAAGATCAATTGTGGTAAAATGTGTTGTAAAGAATAATACTTAATTTCCAAGAACTAAAACACAAATGCCATGAGAAGAGTGTAATCAGCCATATACCAAACCCACTTTCAGAACATGAGGAGCAGAGGTAGAAACATAAAAACCAGCCTTTCCCAAAGAAGGTCAACTGGGGAATCAAAGTCTCAACAGAGGGATGGAACTGATTCCAAACAATGGCTGACAATGGAAAAGGAAGGATATCAGTGAATTCCTGACATAGAGGAACACTGTGAGAAAGAGAAGAAAGGGAGGTCAGAATGAGAACACAGGTATTATGGGTTATGAGCTATGGACTATGGTGAAAAATGAAAAAGATGAGATACTAACATTCAGTGATAAAAATTGGAAAGAGACCTGGTTGAGTTAGTCTCAGCAGTTTCTTCAACTCAGGACTTCAGTTTCCTGACGATGGGTTCTGAATGGCTGATGACTGTGCTATCTTGGGGTGATAGCAGGTGTCCTGGAGCCTGGGAATGCAGGTGGTGGGGCCTGGGTTGACAGTGATGCCACAGAACAATGCTTATACCTGCCCATTATGTACCTTGAGAAACTAGGAAAGTTATGGAAGATATTGCACCAAGTTTTATGAGTTCATGAACCCTCTGAAGACTATCCATTCATAACCCCAACTTAATTACCATGGTCCACATTATTAAGACGAGACCCCAAGCTGCTTAACTTTGTTGCTAATATTATCACTTTAAATAGCTTGTGCCTAGTGGGCTTAGGACACGTTCCCAGCAATAATTAATCTGGATAAAACCAATCTTCCTTTCTATTAATTAAGAAATGCCTTTTTCCCAATAATTAAAAGAAAATCTTCATTAGCAAATTGTTACTAATCCACCACTGATGAAAAACAATCTCAGGAGTGTGTGTCTTGAATGTTTCACAGCCTCCTGGATTTATTGGCAAGATATCTATTTTTTAATCACCTAGTGCTGAAGACAACTGATGGACAGAATGAAAATACATGAAGGACAGGAAGGAGTGCAGAGAAAAATTATATGGTGGTATTCTTGAAAGCAATTACCAGTTCAGAGATTGAAACAGCCCCAGTACAATTTTCATAGTGCAATGATATAGGTTATGACCATAAAAAACTTTTAGGATCATGGGGGTAAGGGAAAAGTAGATTTGAGCACATGCAAATATTAAACTGAAAGACTGGGGCTTTGGCAGTCTCACCACATGCAAAGCATCCCCAGACCCCAAGCACTGTGTGCTCCATGGGCCAGCGCAGGAGGCTGCCCAGCTCTGAGATCCCAGATTCCAATGAAATCTAACATTCAACTGAGGTCAGTGACCTAACTGGTCACTTGGCTTGGATATGTTTCCTGTCACAGGCAATACCTCTAGCCATTGACTATGGAATGCTTACTATAAATGTACCCATCACTGGTGGCCAACTTGAAGCAGTGGGTTGACTGCAGCCTCAAATATCCTCACACAGTCCCCATATTTCTAGCATTTAATGTTAATACCATTTTTTAGTGTTTGTGATGGTGCTATTATCCTCCCTTGACAAGAACACATCTCCTCAAAGCTGCAAGTCCTTCATGAGTTGCTGAGATTCTCAACGGTCTCTCTGAGCTCACGGAACACTGTGTTTTCTGGAAGACGGCTACCATCTTTCTCACTTCATGTTTACTAAGGCCAACGGCTTAACACTCCTCGAAGTCCTCTTCCTCTTTTGCTAGTTCTGTATGGTCATAGACTTCTAGTTAACTATTCAATACCCTTCTCCCTTTTTTGTATTTGGAGTGACAAGTGCAACTAAGAGATTATAGGTAGAAGTCATGAAATGGATTTCAAAAAAAACATTTTTTACCCCCACCTTATTCTTTCCTTTTTTTATACCTGGAATGCAGCTGTGATGGCTGGGACCCTAGTAGTTATCTTGTGAACAAACTTAGGATGGAAGCTAAATGCCAGGGAAGACAAGGCAAAAAATTAAAAGTAGCATGTGGTACCAGTGGCTTCCTGGAGAGGTTATGTCCATGCTGGGCTCTTAGCTTTGGTCCTTACTATGTGAAATAGAGGTACCTTCATCCTGCCTAAGGCCCTTGGGTCATGTTGTGAGGATCTAAATGTTAGGCTGTCTCCCAGTAAGGGGGCAAGGCTTAAACCTGTGTCTTGAATGTTTCACAGCCTATTGGATTTATTGGCAATATATCTATTTTCAATCACCTAGAACTGAACATGACTGATAGACGGGATGAAAATACATGAAGAACAGGGAGGAGGTGGGAGTGTGTATGAGAATGCTGAGGCATTGGCACATGGTACATGTCTGCTTCCTTGCTCCGTAGCTTCAGCCTGGCTCTCCTGAAATGCTATGTGGTTATTTGAACCGTGACTGACTCTGTCCATGACATTAAGAATTGAAGTTTTTTCCTGGGTGGTTTTGAGATAAAGGCCTTGATAATTCCAGGGACTGGCTGTGTCTAAGTATCTTTCTGAGGTGAGGATACCCCAGGTCTTTTGTTAATTACAAATACAATCACTTCACAAAGTGACTCAAGTGAATAAAAAGAAAAAAAATTAGTGTTTTGTAGCCTTGCTGGTGGCTTTGAAAGTCTTCTAAAGATGAATGTGATCATACCTGATGGACAAACAGCCAGCGGCCTTCACAGCCCTCATTGCCCCCAAACCCCTTTCTGCCCCTCTTCTTGTGTTCCTTCTTATTGACACATCAAAGTCATTTCAAAAAAAATTCTAAAAGAAATGAAAGAAAAGGAGAGACAGCCACAGCAGCACACAGTGGAAATCTTTTACTTTAGAAACAGGATTACATAGGGACAGCAAATATGACCTCGATACTGCCAACAACATCAGCCACCAGCCACGTTCAACTTTGGGCTCTCTTCCCTGCTTTTAAGAGCTGGCTTTAATAGGGACATCGAGAGGAAGGGATATTTATCCTCCAAACCCTCCTTCTCCCAACAGATGGAAATCCAGCCCTAACCACAGATGACACATTATATATCTGGATTTGTTTGTTCAACGGCATGAAGCTTTACTGACCCCAGGGTCTCTGTCTGATGCATTTATTTGGAGCATCTGTTCCTGTTCCTTATTTCAGACAGACATTTGATCAGTGCTTACATTTCCGTTTTGAGTAACAAGGTATTCGTTTCCATGAGACTTCAGCAGACCACTGTGACTTTGATAGTCATGTGTATGTAAATATACCACAAATGGGGGTCTTAGCTCTGGCTAGAGAATAATAATCATCAACCCCCTGTGAACCACCACACACACACACACACACACACACTCTCTCTCACACACCCATGTGTGAGACGTATGCTTAGGAGCTGGGGAGAAATCTGTTTCCCTCAGTAGAATGCAAGTTGCATGAGGGAGAAATTGAGTTAGTTCATTTGTTTACGTTGTTTGTTTTAACTACTATATCCTCATTCCTGGAACAATGCCTAGAATATAGTAAGACCTCAATGAATAATTGTTAGATGAGGGAATGAATAAATATTCAGGTAAGACCTTCAGCCATTAAAGCACAGAATCTTGCATATAGGAAGTGCTCAGTACATATTTGTTGAAGGAATAATGTATGTATAAATGCTTCAGGAAATAGATCTTTATCACACCCCATACACAGATTAAAGTATTAACAATAAATCCATCTGACTTAAAAAAAAAAAACTTAGAAAAGTTTAGGAGAACTATATCCTAAAACTGGAAGAAAGGAGAACATTTAAAACTAAAAATAGCAATAATAACAGAGGCCAGTTTTCACAAAAAGATAATTACAAACTATTCTCTGTCCCAGTAAAATGAAATACAACTGACAAGCACTGAACCCTAAAGAAAATATATTATTAACAGATTGATAGACAGTAGACAGTACTATATAAGGAACCCAAGTAAATAGATAAAAGTCTATAATAAGAACCCAAAGGTAACTGAACAGAGAACTTGAGCAGAAATCTCAATACTTCTCCATGTAAAATTTATTTTTTTTCTTAAGTTTGGCAATGAATAGAAGCTTGATAGTCAAAATTACCTCTGAAATTTATTCTAACACTGCAATTATCTGGCTATTAGCATTTCCACATATATATGAATGTTCTTAAATTTCATTTGCAAAAGCAATTTTAATGTCCACTGAAAGACAATTTTAGCATCTCACCAAACGTATGAATTAGACACCCCAAAGGAAGAGTGAATCCCCGAAGGATAACAGAGGCTCACCTTTCACCACCTGTTCCAATACATTTTGAATTTAGGAGGCCAAATGTTGTAACTGTCAGGAAAACATTGATAGTGGAAAAATAGTGAACATGGAAGTAGCTGACCAATTTATTTTATCTATTGTAATCCCGGCTTTATGTACAACAATCTCCCGCTGTAGTGGTTGAGGGCATCTCACAAGTCCAATGGCAACTGAACCAGCAGTGCCAAAAATCCAGTCATAATAGAGCAAAGGCAACTAATTAAATATTTAAATGACAGAAGAAAACAACATCCAAACAAAGAATGCAATTGCCATTGTTTGGAATAAGGCTAAAATATAATCCTGATCAATTATTCCTTCACTTGTTTATGATATCCCTTCCCTGCTACATCTCTGGGACTATACCCACACCCAGATTTCAAAGATCTGTGCTCAGATGAGAAATCAGTGAATTTGTACAGTCTAGGAAAAGGCAGTTAAGTCTGAAGTCCCATCAAAAAGCAACAATTATAGCCTTGGCATTCCCATTTAACATTTTCCAGGTTTATTTAAAAATAAAAATTGTAAAGCCTATTTCTTTCCTTCTCCCTTAAAAATGGCATAGCTAACATGTATTTCCCATGTGAAAAATAGTTGAAGAAAAATGGTTATATTTTAACAGTTTTATGTAGGTGTAATTGGTAAAATAAATTGCACATATTTAAAATGAAAAAAAAAACTGATTTTTTTTTTTTTTTTTTATCAGTTTATGTACACAAGCATGAAAGCATGGACCTAAATTTGTGTTTACCTTTCCATGGGATAGCTCCAAAGGCATATCCAAAATAATGGGTATATCTATTGCCACAAAAGTTTCTAAGTCTTCTTCACTCTTCTCTGTCTCCTTCCTTGGGCAACCTCTGCTCTGCTCTCTGATATGACAGATCCGTTTGCATTTTCTGGTGTTTTCTCTAAATGGAATCATTGTTGTGTACACACTGTTTTTTCCCCCTTAGGCTTCTCTAATTTTACATAATAATTTCGAGAGCCAAAATTCTGAATAGAAATGGTTAAAAATGAACTTGTCTTAATTATGATTTTAGGGGGAAAACATACAGCCATTTATGGAAAAAAAAAAACAAAAAAGATAACCAAAGATTTTTCATAGAGGCCATTTAATGAGAAAGTCCCCTTCTGTTCTTTGCCAAATGCTTTTTATCAGGAATGAAGGTTGGATTTTATTAATCCAGTCTTCAACATCTTTTGAGATGGTTTTTTTTTTTTTTAATTTTTGTCTTGTTGAATTTAGTTTTAGTTAGTTGATATAGTGAATCATAATGTTTAATTTTCAAATGTGAAACCAATCTTGTATCCCTGAGATAAACATCATTTGGTCATGATGTGATATGCTGTTTATATAAAGTATAACTTCACTTGGTCTTCTAAAAAAATCAAAGATCTTTGCATTTATATTCAAAGGGAATATCAGTTCACATTTTGCCTTTCTCGTATAGTCTTTGTCTGGCTTTGGTATTAGGGTAATTCTGTGGCCCCAAGTAATATTTTAGAAAGTATTTTCTTCCTTTAACTATTCTAGAAGAGCTTGTACATAGGCAGATAATTTCATTTATAATTTTTATTAAATCTTCAATAGTATTCAACAGTGACCCATCCGTGGTTGTATTTTTTTGTTGTTGTTGTAGTTTTTGGCCAGGGCTAGTTTTGAACCTACCACCTCTGGCATCTGGGGATGGTGCTCTAACCCCTTTGAACCACAGATGCTGCCCAGAATTTTTTTTTTTTTTTTTTTTTTAATGTAAGGTACTTAATTACATATTCACTTTCTTTTCTAGACCTTGGGATATTTACATTATCTACTTTTTCATGAATGAACTCTGGTAGTTTGTGTCTGTCAAGGTATTTGCCCATTTCATGTAAGTTGTCAAATTCATTGTCATAAAGTTATTTTTAATATTTACTGTTGTCTTTTTAGTGCCCATAGAATATGTATTTTCATATCATTCATTTCTGATGTGCAGTTGTGAAGTTTTTATATTTTTTTCTTTTTTTCCCCTGCACAAGTGCTTCTCAGGCCATGGGGAATACAAGCTAACATCTAGCCCAGGCTCAGTGAGACAAGTTATAAAACTTGTAACTTTATCGTTCCATGGAGGGCACCCTTTTCTAATTTGCTTAATTTACACAAAGACATCACCAAGAGCTACTAACAAACTCTCCTAAGATCTGTCGCAATTACACACAAACTGATTTAGAGTCATTTGAAAATGATATTGACATCTGAAAAAGAAAGACCATATGAAAAAAAGAGAAAAGAGGAAAAAGAAAATCAGCTACTCCAAGTAAGGAATTTGACGAGTTACCCCTTTGTCTCAAGTGTTAATCTTGGGATCAAAACAGACAAAAAAGAAATCTTACCCTTACAGGTAACAGAAATCTTACCTGCTTTTCTAGAAAGAACAGAAATATGATTAAAAAATACATAAAAATAAATAAATTATATTCGCATATAATGTAGAATGTGTTAAATGCTTGTATAAAGAGTTCAAGGTAGATGTTGAAAGGTTTCTAAGATCAGTCAAGGTAAATCTTATCAAGAAGGTAGCATAGGAGCCCAAACCTGAACGAGGTGAGGAAGTAGAAACTAGTGTGTGTAGAAGCATCCCTAGAGTGCTGGAATGAGAGTTTGACACCAGTGTAATGAGGAAAAGAGGGCAAGAGAGGGTAGGGCAGCAGTTGCAGGAGTAAGAGTGAGACCCTACATTATAACTTGGCTAAGAGGTCATCATTTTTTCCTTTTGAGGGAATTGTTACAACATAGATATGTAATATATAATATAGCAGATAATAAAAGGGGGAATGTCTTTTTATTTATTTACATATATTTTGGGGGGAGACAGAGTCTCACTATGTTGCCCTGGGTAGAGTGCTGTGGTGTCACAGCTCACAGCAACCTCAAACTCTTGGGCTTAAGTGATTCTCCTGCCTCAGCCTCCCAAGTAGCTGGGACTACAGGCACCCACTACAACACCTGGCTATTTTTGTTGTTGTTGTTGCAGTTGTTGTTTATCAGGCCCGGGCTGGGCTCGAACCCACCAGCCTTGGAGTATGTGGCTGGTGCCCTACTCACTGAGCTACAGGTGCTGAGCCAAAAGGGGTCATGTCTCAATGTTTTATATCCTCTTCTTGCTCCATGACTGCTGAGGGGGAGGATCCTTTTCTTACCAGCAGCTTCTAGATCCTTCCTGGTCAGGGCCCTAGAAGACCTAGGCAATGGTCCATACAGGTTGATAGAAAAAAGAAAAGAGAGAGAGAGAGAAGCATGGTGAAATGGGATATGGGTGCTCCAGAACTAAAGATTTGGGGAGGCGTTAGGAGAGGAGCAGTAATTGTGGAGGAGAGATAGAGAGATAGTGAACTTGCAAAGTTCTACTGGAATTTGTTTGCCATAATTTCCATTTCTCAGGACATTCAAGAAAACCCAAGGTATTGCTTGATGACTTGGGATAAATACAAGCTAAATAAAAAGAAAGCCTGAAGTAGAGATTTAATTTTTTCATGCTTCTCTGTTTTCCAATTTGCTGTTCTTTTGGATGATACTATATGACAAGTTGCTTTGAGGCATTCCAGTATGTGGGTGTTACCATGAGAGAGAAAGAGAAAAAAAGTAAGAAATCACAAAAGTTCTTGTATTTAGAAGATAGAGATTATATAAAGATTTTTCAATGTTTTTGTCTGGTGGTAATGTAGTTATCTAATTTTTTGTTTAAATTCTTTAATCATTTGATCTCTTTTTCAACTCCAAATAATGGATTATATTTGAATTTATTTAAAAGCTTACAATTATACCTATTTTCTACATTAGACTCTTTCTTTCCCCAGAATTCAATAACCATCACCAGTTACCTAAATAGCCTCTAAGAAATGACTTTTTTTATTAAGTCATATACACATAGATCATGAATACATTTATGCAAATGTGGGGTACAATGTGTTGACTTTTTTATACAATCTGATGTGCTGATATCAGACCAATAGAAATGACTTTTAGATATTAGGTTGAAGACTATGAGACTGTAGGGATGGAACATGTGCTATTTCTGAATTATTTTTTAACTCAAGGTTCAGTTAGCACTATATTTTTACCCATTTTATGGGAAAATGACACCAGGCTATATTCAGAAGACTTCACATTACACGGCCAGTGAACACACAAACCCTCTTTATTTCAAAATGATTTGCATGGAATCTTAACTACCTGCCAAAAAGCCTGCCATGAGAGATAAAATTCTTGAGTATAATAAAACGCATTTTAAATCCTCTCATTCAACACAGCTCCTTCAACCTTCCCTGCAAAGGGAAAGGAGTCATGTCCAGCCTATCACCATGACATATTTACCTAAAACCACATCTCATGAAAACCGAGGGGGGAAAAATAACACTATTTTTGGTTTCATTTCACAAGCCCCCCAAACTGCACAAATCATGTAGTCCTCTTGTCTAACTTCTCTGTGCAGCTTGCTTTCCAGCTGCAAATTTTACCTTCCATAATCATTTTGAAAGGACAAAAATTTCACAGTTGTACCTGTTCTTGGACATTGCACTGCCATGCTGGAGAAAATAGTGTGTATTTGTTGCATTTCTAAAAGGACAGACCTCCAGTCCTTTATATTTGCAATTGTGTGGATCAGAGACATCCTATTTCTCCAAAGGTGATGAGGCTCTTGCAGCTATGACACATTTCATTGTTATCTTTTCACTTTCCCAACCACTTTCACACTCTAGTCCCTTTATCTTCACTGGTACTGGCAGGAATATAAGAACATTCTTTCTTTTTTTTTTTTTTAAACCTGAACAGATTGTATGAGAATCGATCCTTTTTCTCATCCTCCAAATATCTGTCCAATCAACCTATCTTCTTCCCACGTTTGAGGTCTTAGGAGAAAAAATGAGTTCCTTATAGAGTCAAGTTCTTCTATCTTTTCTCTGAACTTGCTACTCAAGGGCAAAGTCTCCAGCTCCCTGCTAGACTCTCTGAATTAGAATCTGCATCTTCTCAAGCTACCCTGGGAATTTGGACACAGTCGTGTGAGGAAAGAGCTGGCCTCACCTTCTCTTACTGGCGTCTTCCCTCTTTGAGGCCTTCACGGAAGTTTACAAAAATGTCGGCATCATCGCAAAAGCCTATTTTTCCATCCTGCTAACTTCTCCATTCAGCACCAACTCACTTCAGTGTTTAAATTGTTAATAAATAACTTCAGTTTCTCCTTACACACTGATTGCATAATGCTTTGCCATCTCCATAAGCCCCTTTATCTATTCCTGAAAATCTTGACAGTTACCAGCGCCTTTCCGCCAAGAGCTATTAAACATATACATGTCAGCTGTAACAAACCACTTATTATAATTACCACTAATTAAGCTTTTGGTAAGCCTCATGAGCTGTGATAATAAACCAGACTTTACTGCCAAATCTTCTGTTGTATATTTACTCGTATTCTTCCTGTCACTTTTGTGCCCTCCAAATAACCTTTACCATGCCTAGCCTAATCCAGTTCTTAAAGTATCTACTCTTGCCTAGAGAAACATTTTGGGGACTATATTAATCTACTGCAGCATAAATGCTCCCAAAACAAGCTCTCAAAAGAACACATACATTGAAAGGCATCAGAAATCCAGGGGCAGCTTAGCTGAGTGGTCTGCCTCAGAGTCTCCCATCACATTGAAGTTGAGACGTGCACCAGGCTGCAGTTATCAAAGACTCGATTTATCAAAGACAGATTTAAACAGGGACCACAGCAAGGTTTCTCAGTCTTGGAACTATTGATATTTGGGGCTGAACAATCCTTTTCTATTTTTGAGGGGCTTTCTTGTATAAGATTTCTGGCAGCATCCATCTCCTCTACCCACTAGATGGCAGTTGTACCCTCACCAGCCATTTGTGACAATCAACAATGTTTCTACACATCAACAAATTCCTGGGGAACAAAATGACCTTCAATGGAAACCCATGGGCCAAAGGTTCGGCCTTCATGAAGGCAGAGTCATTCATGGTTGGCTGAAGGCCCAGGCTCCTTGCTGGTTGTAGACAAGAAGGCCTCAAGTCCTTGCGTCGTGGTATTCTCCCTAGGACTGTTGAACATCCTTAGGACATGGCAGCAAGCTTTCCCCAAAATAATGATCCAAGAGATAGCACAGAAGAAGTTATGATGTCTTTTATACTCTCGTCTTTGAAAGTCACTCTCCTTTACTTCCACAATACTGTCCTTGCTGGAACATTAATACTCTATCAAGCCCATACTCAAAAGAAGATCGTTAGTCTCCATTTCTTGAAGGGAGAAGTATCTAGGAATTTCTGGAAATATTTTAAAAGTACTACAGGTCTCCAGAGGAAAAACAATGTCCTTACCCACATGAAATGTTTACAAAATTAGATCATAAGATAGATACCTGGTTTCTCTCACTTATCCCACATCCTCTTCTTTCATATACAGCATAATCTCTGTAAGTTGACCACCCACGGGACTGTAACAAATTGGTCAACATATAGAGCTGGTCAACATAAGGACTAGGCCTACTGTATTGATATGTACATGTGGCACATGTCTGGTCTATGAAAATTAAGTCTACTTAAGGAGGTGGTCAACGGTGGTGGTTCTACAGCATGGATAGGTATGGGTGTGTGTGTATTTATTATATATTTAGGTATATATTTGCATTATTTGTCTTTATTTGGACATATGTCTCCTTTTTCCTTTATTATAGAACATAGGGATCTCTTTCTCACGTGGAGATCTCTAACATCCTTTTCACACAGCCATCCTTTGTTTCTAAGCTAACCTTCTTGCTTTGGACCCCACACCTCAAAGTCATCTTGTTCTCTTCTCAACTCCCTCCACCACACCTTACACTTATCCATGTTGTCTTCTTCTTACCGGTTTAAATTAAATAAAAAATGAAACAAGGGCAGTGACAACAGCTGTCCTAATTTCTTTAGTCCGTTTCCCTCTTTATCCGTATAACTTCCTTTTACTTTCTGCCTCTCCCAACTACCAGCCTAATAATATCTTTCCATCAGTTATAGATTTTTGTATGCAAACTTGAGCTAAAGCTTTTCTGTTTAAATGTGCTAAATGTCTGACAGCAGTTTTTCCCAATGCATGGGCTTGAAATATATCAGAATCACATGATGAAATACAGAAATCCACGCTCTCTGTGGACAGACATGCTCTGCCAGACCTCTGTAGGCGGGGTCCTGGTATCTGTTTCTTGTACAAAAGCTAAATCACTAATGAATCCTTCTTTCTTTTCTTTCTTTCTTTTTTTTTTTTTAAATGTCTACAAAAATATCAAGTAAACAGTAGAGTGATTATGAGGAAATTCTTCTAGAGTACCAAGAGGAAACATCTACCTCTAACTTTTTCTGTCTCTGAAATCACTTAACCAGTGAGCCACGGTTACACACACTAATGTAGATGCATAATCCAGCAATCCGCAGTGATCTTCTCAAACTTATTTATGGTGTAACGTCTCCGGTATTCAAACTCAAAATCATTGGAGATTTACCCAACTATGAATCACTTTCCTACCAAAATTTGCAATCACTCTTTTTATCAACTATTGAGTCAGAGATGTGTCCCTTGTGCTGATATAGAGGTCAATCAAATAACGTTAGATGTTATTTTGTTTTTAATTTTTTGTTGTTGTTGTTAATGAGATGCTATAAATTAAGAGGCAGCATAGTAAGTACCAGAACATTTTTAGAGAATTAATAGCTCTTTGGGAGGAGTTGGCAACTGTAAGCATAGCCCAGGGCCAGTATCCTAGTTAATGAATAGTGACCTAGTCAAACCCTAAGGAACACTGTTATAATAATCATGAAATAATAAGATGGGGAATATTGGGCATAGCTTGTAAAGGAAAACACACACCCACACACCATGAAGTTAGAGAAGCTTAATACTTTGGGAACTAGGTCCCATTACTTTGGATTTTTTGCTTTTTGGTTTTTCGTTTTCCCTGAACTCTAAGTAATCTCAGGGTGCCACCTGGCCCTGTGCTTATGTGACTTGATTAATTGAACAGGGTTAATTTCCTGGGAATTCTTGAATTTTCCAGGGTCTTTGAGAAGCTTACAGTGTTGTAATTTGCTAGAAAAATATTATTTTACTGTAAGTGTCCACCATTCCAGCAATGAGGTAACCTGTAGCTTATTTAAAGTAACTTTTTCTATTGAGAACTTCAAAAAACTCTTGGCAATAACCAGTTCATTCAAACTCTTGCATTAGGAAACTCAACCAAACTTTAGCATGGCTTTTAGAAGCTTAAGACTCTGTCTGTAGGGTGACATCAGCCACCCAAGAGAATTTCTGCTTTTTTCCAGTCAAAACCTGGTAAGAAGTTTATAGGCCCCAGATGCCCTCTTAGAGAATACATTTCAGAAAGCTTTTAGTTATCAATTCTTTCTCTGCCCTTTTAGATGCAAATCTTTTACCAGTAAAAACTATTTTCTGAGACAACCAGGGTATAAGGGGGGATGTGTGGGAAGTTGTCTGTCTCTATGAAACGCAAACAGTCCAGGAGATAACTCTCGCTCTCCTAGACCCTATGGGGAGGTAAAGGCCTAATTGTGGTGGGGAACTTGTTCCAACTTGCACCATTGCCTCTTGACAAAGGAGTTTATTTTTCCTTCAGATAAGTACCAATTACCAACCCTAGATGGCCTAGTCACATGGTCTAACCCCACACCACACCCCTGCCACACTCACACACCCTTATCCCCCTTTCCCAGCACACCCTTCCACTTAAAACCTCTTTGCCTTTGTTCTGGTAAAGTTGAACTCCGTGAACACTGGACTCCCTTTCCTATTGCAATAGTTGTTACTGATAGACTAAAGTTTTTCTTCACTGCCTTTAACCAGGATCCATCTTTGTTTATCTTTGACACTCTGATTCACTATAACAGGAAGTTAAATCACATTTATCATATGCTTGAAAAATTGGGGGATATGCTATGACATACTTCTAGAGAGAATATGGATGGACATAAACCACACACAATGAGTGACAATATTGAACTTTTACACAAGTTGTGCATTTCTAGAATAGGAAACACAGGAAAGGCAGAGAACTATCCCCAGCCTTCTATGTTCTAAGAAGTGAGAAAGGGCTGAGTGCAAATGACTGTCCTGTTCTCACATATTCTAAGACCCATCTCTATCTTTCCTCAGCAGTCCCATTGCTAGTGACTCTCCATCTACCTGCCCCCATTAAACCCTGGTGCCATTACTTTTCTTTAGCTGTTCTTCAAAGGGCATAGTAGAGTCAGTTGTAGAGCCAAGGGTTATCTGGGACAGGAAGCAGCAAGGAGCACAGCCAGATCCTCCTGATCTACTAGTTCCTTCTCATTCTTTGTTATGGATAATCGCTATTTTCTTAATTCTATGTAAAATGTTATATGGACACAGTTTCAATATTTTCCCTGCCATGTTCCAACCACATTACTGACCATAATCCTTAATTTCATAGAAATTATGTAGTTCCAGTGAACTATGTCTAAACTATATTTAGTTGGAAGATGACAGCCTTAATCTCCAGGTGCTACAGCTGGAAGAAGTGAAGTTGCTCCATGAGACAGGAAAAAATATCAGAAGAAAATGATTTGGAAAAATGGAAGACACTTCCATGCAAGAATTAATATAATGGTCTTACTTGTTTTTCACCAATTACCATGAAGGGTTACAAATCTCTTACTGCAGCTTTACTGGAAAACACAGTGTGACTTGTGAAAAGCATTAGCACTCAAAAAGTGTTTATATTTTCACATCTTATAGGTCTTAAGAGTTTTGCCATGAATCTGTGCAATGACAACTAGAAACAGAAATAGTATAAGAAATGGAAATATATAATACAACAAATACATACAACATAAATAACATATATCTTAATTAAAGCAATGCAAAATAATTCCCATCCATGTCCTATCTGGTGGAGGTTGAGCTGATTTTCCTTTCCCACGGTGGAAGAAACCAGTCTGCCTCTATTTGCATGTTCATTTCAACATTCCTTATTATAAATATATCTGTTTCTTGGATTTTTCTTCAAACTGATTGTAAGGTCTCACTAATTTCTTCATCAAGAAGTTAAATAAAATCTTTAACAAGTTGTCATGATTTTAGCTTTTTTTTTTTTTTTTTGAGACAGACTCTTACGATGTTGCCCTGGGGGTAGATTGCTGTGAAATCACAGCTCAAAGCAATCTCAAACTCTTGGACTTAAGTGATTCTCTTGCCTCAGCTTCCCAAGTAGCTGGGACTACAGGCACTTGCCACAATGCCCGGCTTATTTTTGGTTGTAGTTGTCATCATTGTTTAGCTGGTGTATGTGGCTGGCACCATAACCACTGTGCTATGGACAGCCAGCCTTCCATAGCACAGTGTGTGTGTTAATGATCTCTAACTGAAAGCACATGTAGTGAAAATAAGATCAGTCAGTCAGGCTGGGGCCAACATGACACAGCTGGGCTGGATGGTTTAGGTTCTAAGTGACCTTCACCCGCCCCCTCATTCTTATTGTTTTGTAAATGTAGTTCCCACTCTGAAGATGCCTATCTTGAATAGTTGAGGGGGATTGATTTCAGAGATTAATTTTTGAATTGGAATGTTATAATAGGTCATTGAGTTATGCAGATTATTATTTAAAATAAGGGTTAATGTGGTCTTTGCTTTGAACTTTTATGTATAAAACTGTGATTTTGGGGCAGTACTTGTGGCTCAAAGGGGTAGGGCACGGGCCCCATATGCCAGAGGTAGCGGGTTCAAACCCAGCCCTGGCCAAAAACTGCAAAAAAACAAAACAAACAAACAAAAAGAAAAAACTGTGATTTTGGAAATGGAAGATCAGAACAGACTCGGAGAGGCTACTCTCACTGTTCTCCAGAATCACAAGCCTTCTGACAAAGTTTGGTGGACCTGTCTACCAGATTGGCTGCATATTAGGGGACAGTGACAGGAGGCTTGACCCTCTTCATCTGGTAACATAACCATTTGAAATGTTACTTAACAGAAAAAAAAAAAAAAAAAAGGAAAATAAAAGTCATTAGCGCTCAAAAATATGATTCAATGCCTGTAGCACAGTGGTTATGGCACAGGCCGCATATAGCGAGGCTGATGGGTTTATAACCAGCCCGCACCTGCTAAACAACAATGACAACTGCAGCAAAAAATAGCTTGTTGTGGTGATGGGCACCTGTAGTCCCAGCTACCTGGGAGGCTGAGACAAAAGAATCGCTTAAGCCCAAGTGATTGAGGTTGTTGTGAGCTGTGACACTACAGCACTCTACTGAGGGCGAAATAGGGAGATTCTGTCTCAAAAAAAAAAAAAAAAGAAAGAAAGAAAGAAAGAAAGAAAGAAAGAAAGAAAGAAAGAAAGAAGAAAGAAAGAAAGAAAAAATAAAATGAAATAAGCAGAGCTATCTAGAGTTATCAAAAGTGATTTGGAAGCTAGAAAGTTGCTAGTCATAGCAGATTTGGGAAGACTGTAACCTCACTTACACACAGTTTTCAGGATCTCCATATGACAAGTATCCTTTCAAATGCATTTGAGTGTCTATGTGTATGCGTAATATACAAACACACTCACATACCATTATGCCACCTAAGACACCTGTGCAGGTGGAGGTGAAAGGCAACAGGAAATGAACCCTTCCTGTACGTGACACCAGACAGCATCCGGGATGGAAAGAGTCAGGTGCTTCTGAAGGTGGGGTGGAGCTGAAAACAGGGGCGTCGTGAAACTCATATACGGAACATTCCATTCCCATATCCCCCCCCAAGAAAAGTTTTTCTCTTAGTTTCTAGAAAGCTGCCAACCAAGGCAGAAGATCGGAAGATGCTGCTGTAGAAGGACAGCCAAATAAAATAAAATTGTCACTGCTGGTGTCACCCAATTAATCTGCACAGAAGCGTTTTCAATCTGCTTATTCAGTGCTTTTTGAAGATAAATGTTAATCAAAAATCAGACATTTGGGAAATTCTCCTCTGTGTGTGTGAGAGAAAGAGAGAGAGAGACTGAGAAAGGAATCCAGACGGTACAGAGGAGTTACAGCAATGAGCCGAATGACAACTCAGTGGGCCCTGGGGTAGGATGAGCCCAGGAACATGCTGGAGACCCGGGACACACACTGCATGTTTGAATGTAACAACGGGGTCGTTTCATCCTAATGGGAAAAGAAGTCACTATTTAAGAATCAGCGTTCAGAAAACTAATAGATTGGGGTGGGGGGAATGTAATAAAATTGGAATATAAAAATTATAAATGGATTCAAGTTTTTTCCAGGCTGTCACAGTTTGTAGGTTTTATACCCCACGATCCCCTTAATGAGCAATAATAGATGATTATTCATGTCCTGGGATACCTTGGCAATCATATCTTTAAAGATAATCTCATTATAAGAAATAAAAAGTCAGGATATTCTTGTATTTCAAAACATTTTATCATTAAATTTCAAAAATGTATAAAGGTAAATAAAAGTATAATAATTCCAACATACATTTCAGTTATGATCAGCTTGTGGTTATCTTCTACCTTCCAGTCATGCTAAAGCAATGTCCTATAACCTCACTTACACACAGTTTTCAGGATCTCCATATGACAAGTATCCTTTCAAATGCATTTGAGTGTCTATGTGTATGCGTAATATACAAACACACTCACATACCATTATGCCACCTAAAAATCAGCAGTATTTTCTTAAATTAACAAATATTCAGTGTTTACATTTCTAATTGTTCCATAAATGTTAAAAAAGATTTTTTACAGTTTTGTTTGAATTAGGATATAAATGAAGTCTACCTATTACAATGGGCTGTTATTTCTCCATAAGTTTCTTTTACCCTAGAGGTTTCTTTCTTTTCTCTTTCCTTTCAAAATTTAAAATTATGTTGGAGAAACCAGTTTTTTATTTCTTAGCAGGGTGTCCAAACATTTTTCATTTTTTTTTTTTTTTTTTTCTTTGAGACAGAATGTCATTCTGTTGCCCAGGGTAGAGTGCCATGGCATCACCATAGCTCACAGCAACCGCAAACTCTTAGGCTCCAGCCTCAGCCTCTGAAGTAGCTAGGACTTCACATGTCTTCCACAGCACCCAGTTAATTTTTCTGTTCTTAGTAGAGGTGTTAATCTTGCTCAGACTGGTCTGGAACTTCTGAGCTCAAGCTATCCATACACTCTAGCCTCCCAAAGTACTAGTATTACAGGCATGAGCTACTGCTCCCAGACTCAACCTTTTTTTCTTTCTTTCCTGCTACACATTGGAAGAATAAGAACTACCTTGAGCCATACGAGAAATACTCAAACACTAAGAAAAACCTATGAGCAAAAGAAAAGGTCTGTGCATACTTTTTTGTAATATCCAAAATCACAGAGAAGCTAAACAGTCCTGAAATAACCTGCTGCAGGTTATACCAATTCATGGGCAGTGTGCTTCTTTTCCACCATGAACTATATGAGGTCCGGTTGTACCCTCATTTATTGATGTTACCAGTTGTTAATAATCAATGTCTTGATCTACTAATACATTTGGAATTGGCAAATGGTGATATACTAATTCAATCCGTGCTTTCTCACTGCCCAGGTATATTAGACTTCTATAAAAGAAATTTCCTCTCCTATTTGATTACCTATTAATAGATGAGATAAAAGACAAAACAGATACATTCTTGGCTCTTTCCTTCTACACATTGTTTGTTTGTTTGTTTGTTTTAAATAATAAGTTGATTAACAAGTGTCCGAGAGTGGTGAATGATAATTTTGTTTTTTATTGAATTACTGTGAATTCATGGATTTTTAGCATATTTGGTGTGTCTAAACCTATTAAAGTTATTGCTTGAATTATCTGAGATTTGGCCAGTTGGCTTCCACCTCTGCTAGTATCTTGGCTCCAAGTTGGCTCATGAAGTAGTCTCGACACGCTCCAGTTTTCTTGCTAGTTGTTATTAAAAGGTTTCAGGCTCATCTTATACACCTGGTATAATGTATCTTATACACCAGACCTAGAATTAGTCATTTACATAAAAAAATCCTGCTTTTTTTTTTGTTTGCTCACTTGTTTATTTGTTGTTTTAGTGCAAAATAGTATTATAAGATCGTACACTGTGGGGGAAGGGTGTTTTATTTAATATTTTTAAGTGAAAATGAAATAAATAAAGCATGATATAAAACAAAGGACTTCCACTTTGTTAAAGAAACACACACACAGAGGCATGATAATTTACAAAGATAAGCCTGGGAGACTGAAATAAAAATTTCCAAAATATTAACATAGATTATATCTGTGAAATTTAATGTTAACAATGATTTTTTTATTTTCCTATATGTATCTGTACTTTAAAATAAGCATATTTGTATATTCCTTTAAGAAACAAAAGACAGGCTGAAAATTTTAAAAAGTCCGTAATAAAGATCTTGTATTATGACAAAATTACTATAACAATTCCTCTTAAATTATAGAAGTTGTCCTTGAAAGAATAGTAAGCATGAATTAGTTAATATTTGCAAGGTACTTTAAAAATAATAAGTCTGTGAGGCATTATTCCATTTAGTTTATGACATATTAATAATGCATTTTATTTATCTGGCATTTAAAGTAGAGCTTAATGAATTAATAAACATAATATCCAATCATGTTTAATGAAGAGCTTTAAAATGACTCATCTAAATAATTCTGTTATAATTTTATAATAATAATTATATTGAGTGCTTTTATTGCATTTATTCCTTGAAAGTATTTTGCAAACAACTGGTGAGTCAATACTTAATACATCCATCTTCAGGTAAGATGAATAAGTGTGTCCTTGCTATTTTCCTATTAAGAATACTTGCTAGACACAAAGACAAGCTTCAAAATGTACTCTTGTCCAGATTGTGGATTATGGATTTGGGTTCACGATAAGGTTAGTTTCAGAAGATAATCCTAACCTTACCATGGAGTGCAGTGTTGGACTCACTCTTTATAAACAAGGGAAGTGGCCTAAATGGCTACCCAAGCATGTCTCTGACTGGATAATATAACCAGGGATCTTTCAGCCATGACCATGACATTCTTACAGCTGGAGAAATCTTAAGAGGGGCGTGGGAGTGTTTCAATTCCAATATCAACAAGAGCATAGCTTTTCTGATTTTTAATGGAAGTGTTAAAAAGTCCGTAACTTGTGGCAGCTGCTTTTTTATTGTTTCAGCAAACAATAAAAGAGAAATGTCCTCCCAAATCTGCCTCCAGCTAAATTACCCTTGTTTGTACACAGTGGTTGCAACTGGCCAAGGGTGGTGATTACTAGCTTCGGAATCACCAGATTTGCTCTTTGCAGGAATGAGAGTTATGGTCTGTATGTCTGTATCCCTGCAAAAGTCATGCTGAAACCTACACCCCAAGGCAGAGCCTTTCAGAGTCCTCTAGTTCATGGACTAATGAATAGGATCCTGTCATAAATGGGATCCGTATAAAAGAGGAAGTCTATTTGCCCCTTCTACAACGTGAAGACACAGCAAGCAGTCGTCCTATGAAGCAGACAGCCCTCATCAAACAGTGAATCTGTTGGCATCTTGACTTTGCACTTCTCAGTCTTCACAACTGAGAGAAATAAATTGCTGTTGCTTATAAATTGCCCAGTCTAGTGCATTTTGTTATACAACAGGAAAAGATTAAAAGCAATGGTATCCTATGTACGGCTTAAAGTTGAAGAAGATGTTTCAAGTAAAATATTTCACTTTGACAGGCTGGCCAAGCTAATGGTTATATGATATCAGATTTTTCAAAAGGAATCTGATTTCAGGAATTCCTTGGAGTGTGATTTTGGATGTTTAGATCTCAGGTGTCTAGCAAGAAGTCATTCACAGCAATGGATGAAATCCAGTCCTTGCCACAATTTGGGAACACAGGCTGGGCATTAGTCACAACTTGTTTCAGTCCCCATGTTGAACCAGGCCAGGGACAGGCTATGTTAATGACAATTGCCTGTCACAGTGAGCATTTTATAGATAACAAAGGTATCTGCAAGGAGGCAGTGAAAGACAGGGCAGCCACAGTTGTGACTTTATATTGTGCACAAACTTTATGGCTGCCTTACATCATGTTTCACTTTCATGAGTAAACTTACATACAGAATGGAACCAAACTCAAAAAGTAAGTCCATCTAATTATATTATGCTTAGACAAATTCCAAGTCTTCAGTCTAGATGTAAGCTGCATAGAATTATCGATTTTGCCTTGGAATGTGACATAGAACATGGGTGTGTTGCTACTATCGACCTTTATGGAGACATCACACTCACAGCTGTGTAAGTAGGGCCTTTCATCCAGGAGCAGACATTTCTATTTGATGCGTGCACTCACTTCAGCACTGTGCCTTTCCTCCCCTTCTCATCTATTTCATAAATTTAAAGCAAACCTAAAGTTAGTGGGAAGTTTCCAATGCAGTAGAGGAATATTTTTCTCCCTAAAAATGTTTAAATTACTGACTTGATGATCCACTATGCTTATATACTCCAGTTCATTGGTCCCCAATCTTTTGGCACCAGGGGCTGGTTTCAAGGAAGATAATTTTTCCATGGATCGGGGGTGGATGGTTTTGATATGAGTCTGCAAGCAGTTGATTTATTAACGTCAATCGGTGCAGTCAAATCTCTCTGCTAATGAGAATCTGAATTCGCATCTGCTCCCCCGAGTTTGCATCACTGCCTCAGCTCCACCTCAGAACATCAGGCATTAAATTCTCATAAGGAGCGTCCAATCTAGATCCCTGGCATGAATGCACGGTGTACAGTGGGGTCTGTGCTCCCATGAGGACCTAATGCTGCCACTGATCTGACGGGAGGCAGTGCCAGGCAGCCCTGTGAGCAATGGGAAGGGGCTGCAGATACGGATGAAGCTTGTCTCATTCGCCTGCCATTCAGACCGGAACAGGTGTGTGCCTCAGCAGTTGGGGACGGGCTCTAGTACGTATTTCCCACAAGGAACATGTTCATCTATGACCATACATGAATATTTAACTTGAAAAATGAACTTCGCTACATCGTTATCATCTAATTCGCAGACTCCACTCAAGTTTCACCAGTTGTCCCCGGAATGCCCTTTGGAACAGAAGAAGATTCCGGGTCAGAAGTTGGCTTTACGCTTCATTGTGGTATCAGCCATGTCCTTCAGTCTGTGACATTTCTTCAGTCTTTGTCAACCTTTCATGACTTTGATGCTTTTAAAGACTAAGGACAGAAACATCTCTCAGGATGTGTTTTCCTGATGTTCTCTCATGATTGGATTCAGATTACACAATATAGATCTGGTGCCCTGTTTCTCTGATTACGTCCTATATAGACTTTGTCTCATAGCTAATGGTGTTCACACTGATTACTTGATTAAAATGGTGTGTTGCAGGCTTCTCCCCTATGAATTTACTATTTACTATTGTAACTAATAAGTATTTTGTGAAAACGTGCTCTGAAACTATGTAAATGTTTAAAATGTATCTTATTTATTGACTTAGTTATATCAGAATGGAATCATTTTTCCTCTTTAACTCAAGGTGCAACAATCTGTTACTATCATTATTTGTTACAATCCTGAACGTGTCCCAAATTTGGCCAGTGGGAGATCATTTAAGCAGGCTTATGTGTCCATTTTATACATATTCAACATGTTTTAAAAAATAATTTTTATTGCATACAGTTAATGTATGCCATATGATGTTATAAGATGTATATGTACATATATCTATATATAATATTGTAAATTTATATAGTGGGAAAAATTAACATATCCATCATCTTATATAGTTACCTATCCCCCCTGTAGTCCCTATGGCAGGAACAATGATAATCTACTCATTTAGCAAAAATTCTGACTACAACCTACTGTTAATCACTAGAGTCCTTGTGATGTATATTACAACTTTAGCCTTGTGCATCCTACATATTTGCTACTTTTTATCATTTAATCTACATATCCTCATTTCTGATCCCCCACTGTTCCCCTAGTAACCAGTAACCACTGTTTTATTCCCTATCTCAAAAAAAAAGAAGAAAAAAATAGATGTGTTGTTGATGGTGTAAAGGAAAGGGAACTCCTGGGCTGTTGGTAGAAATGTAGATTACTGCAGCCATTATGCAAAACAGGGTAAATGTCCCCAAAGAAATTAGAAATAGGACATGTATGACCCAGCCATCCCCCATTTGCATATATACCCAGAGGGAATGAAATCAGCACATCATAAAAATACGTGCATGCCAGTATTCATGGAGACATTATTACAATAGTCAAGATATGGAAACAGCCCAACCGTCTGTCAAGGATGGAAAAGAGACTAAGGAATATATATATATAACATATATAAATTTATATGTCATAGAGAATATATACACACACATACATTCATATGAATATACAGAGTGGAATATTATTCAGTCTTTAGAAAGGAAGAAATTCTGCCATGTGTCACACCATGGTCCATCTGGAGAACATTATTCTAAGAGCAATAAGCCAGGCACAAAAAGAAAATATTGCATGATCTCACTTATATGTGGAACCCTAACCATTTTTTAAGAACTTCTTTGCTTTCTGGTGCAAAAAGACATTCCAAGCTTTTCTTGCACTCCTCTCACAAATCAGCCATTTCTCCAAGGCACTCTGGTTTCGTATGGAGGGGAATGGTATTTAGAAGATAATATCTAGGCTTGACATCTGGAGCTCAGTGGCTAGGGCACCAGCCACATGCCCTGGAGCTGGTGGGTTCCAATGCAGCCCGGGCCTGCCAAACAACAATGACAACTACAACCAAAAAATAGCCAGGCATTGTGGTGGGCGCTTGTGGTCCCAGCTACTTGCGAGGCTGAGGCAAGAGAATCACTTAAGCCCAAGAGTTTTAGAGATTGCTGTGGGCTGTGACGCTACTGCACTCTACCAGGGGTGATATAATGAGACTCTTGTCTCAAAAAAAAAAAGAAAAAAAGATAATATCTAGAGTGTCACTGCTCCCAGGCTCTTGGAATTGACAGAACTAAGGAATATACCCATAGGCATACACATATGCACACACACACTCACACATATTTCTATCCATGTATAATTATACACTGATCTGTATATATAAAAACCTATGAGTTTAGATCAATGGTGGCGATTCTAATCCTATATCACAAGGTTTATTCCAGTTTCCTCCTTGTCCTGATTTGTAGTTAATTTCTCCTTCAGGAACAAACATGGCTCTTGTCATCCTTCATATGTTTACATATGGATCAATATTTCTATAGATAGCCCCAGGAAGATTCTCTCCTTCTGTTTGGACTTTGACATTCTGTACTACGAGGCTGGATGCCTAAGTTCATGAACTCATCCTAGTGAAAGTGCTACAGACCCCATTGCTGAGAGTCAGTAGAGTCACTTCAAAGTCCTCCCCTTGGGAAGTGATGCACTGATGCCAGCATCTAGTCCACCCCTCAAAACACTTTTTCTAGGATGAATTTAAAAACTTAATTGTTCAATTTCTTAAGATGACAATTCTGATGGCCATTCCAGAAAAAGTGTTACAAAATTGCTTTGAAAGGTGGACTGGGTCCTGGCTTTGGTGCACAGCTTCCCAGGGCGAGGACTTTGAAGTGACCTTACTGATACTCAGCAATGAGGTCTGTAGCACTTTTTCTAGGATGAGTTTGGGAACTTTAACTATCTGACCTCATAAGCCACCCTATATGTGGACATCCCCTCACCCATTTCTCCTCTGACAACCGACACTGGGACTTTCACCTCACATTTGTGCTCCAAAACTCTGCAAGTCCCTCCACCCCCCTCACACCAACAACCATCCTGAACACAGACTTTGTCCCACCCCATCTTATGGCTCCAGGACTGAAACAGTTGAGAAGGGGGGAAAGGAAAGGAGAAGAGAATGTTCTAGTTTTATTTTGTGATGCTTGTGTTGTTATACTATAAGTGATAAATATTATGGATGTCTAGCCTCTTGTTTCAGTGTAAACATTTTCTGCTATGTGTGTGCATGTGTGTGGCATGCAGGTTGAGGACAGAAAATAACAATAGGGACAATTCAGTCCAATGAAGCTCAGCCATGAAGGACGACTGTCCTCACCAGAGGGAGACCATGAGTCCTGCCCCAACCCTACTGCTACCTGGACAACAGGAACAGGTCTCTTCTCAGGCAACACATCAGCAACTCCAGCATGGACATGTAGTCCCACAGAATCCAAAAGTAACAAAAGTAGCTAAAGTAATACAAAAGCTCTTGGACTTGGGGTAACTGGAAATTCGCCAAGTTCAATCTCTAGAGTAGGAGGAGAGACCCTTTCAAATCAACACATGGGTTCTGATAAAAGGAAAATGTGAGATAGAATAGAAATCATGGGGCAAGGTAAGAGATGGAGGGTCCAAGGACGATGATAGTAAGAGACTCCAGAAAGGTTGAGGTTGCACTGTCCTCGGTCTCCTAAGATTTATGTCTCTGAATTGATTGGAATTTGTTTCATGTAAAGCTACGCAGTTTCAGGTCTTTGCTTCAGGTGTTTTAAAGTAATGTTATGATTGCCTTTGTACATTCCAAAGATAAAAGTATTCTTTCTAATGTTGTTAATTGTTGAAACACTGTTCTAGATCAGTTCAAACTAACCAATGGTAACCCCAAGTTACCCCTGGGCCCAACAAAGCAGATTATGACCACACCCTCCTCTTTCTTCTTAACATTGATAGAAGGTGCCACTGTCTGCTTCTCTTGCTCTCACCCCCTGCAATTTATAACAATGTAACACTGTAGGGTACAGCCCTCCATCCACCCTTCATCTGCTCTGCAGCCTGGAAAACAACTAATTAAAGATGTGCTGATTAATGGGTGTGAAATGTATACTGTTGAAATTTACTGATACCTTACCATTTCTCCAGGAGAACTTCCTAAAGATTAATGGTGGAACACGTTTTTAGAACAGTCCAACAGATTGTTTTCTGCCAGACTTCCTAAATGCATTTCTGCAAATGGGATATTATTATATCTAATATGTTGAGGATAAAGCAGTGACCCTTTTCTTGGTCTGTTTCACTGGATATCTAAAAATACTGAAAAGGCTTATTTTATTAGGGCTTTTTGTTAGACATCACCCAAATTATCCTGAAACCAGACATGCTGTTTTTAATCACTTATACACATCTGAAGAAAATAAATAGAAGGACTCAGGTGACTTCCTTGTCTGTGTAATGCACACATACATATGTGCTGATGTGCACTACAGACATACACATGTGAACACATACACTGTGAAGTCTTGCTTTGTAACTTGGTCTTCCTAGCCTACTCTTCATGATCCTGCTTTGAATGGATCTCTCAGTCATAACTGAAAACCTCCAGCAGTGCACCGCCTCTTGCAAAATAAAAATATCTCCACTTTTGGCTCAGTACTTATAGCTCAGTGGCGAGGGAGCCAGCCACATACACCGGAGCTGGCGGGTTCGAATCCAGCCTGGGCCTGCCAAACAACAATGATAACTACAACCAAAAAATAGCTGGCATTGTGGTGGGTGCCTATAGTCCCAGCTACTCAGGAGGCTGAGGCAAGAAAATTGCTCGAGCCCAAGAGCTTAAAGTTGCTGTGAGCTATGATGCCACAGCACTCTGTGGAGGGCAACATACTGAGACTCTGTCTCAAAACAAAACAAAACAAAAAATTCCACTTTTACCTTGAACATGGCTCATTCTTGGGAGGTTCCTTCTATAATTTAGGGTAGTTACCTGATTCCTAGTCCAGTGCTCAGATGATTCAATATCAAACACCTGTAGTGCTGGTTGACCAGCTGGATTTTGTGAGTTATTCTCTCTTGGTGCCCAACTGCTGGTCACTGAACCTTGTTTTGTTACCAGTGTTTTAGCATCTTTCTTAATAATATGACTAAACATCATCAAGATTCTTTTTCTAGGATTGGGCTCCCACATCTTTTCTTGTCAGTTCTCCTTTCACCACTTAAGAATTACACTTATCAAAATGTGTTTGGCTAAATTAACCTTAAAAGCATCTCTGTGGACAAAGGGATCTACAGTGAAGTGGGTTTGGGAAATCACCACTACAACTCCTCTTGAAAATTTACAGTCCATATTGATAAATTAAGTCCAGACAGCCTCTCTCTCAACCTTAGCTATGGCCTTTATTGTCCTAAGGACATCTAGTGGAAAGAGTACCCCATGGAAGAGACTCTGGATAAGCCGGTTATGAGTCTGAACCTTGGTTAATGCCAGCCTGCTGACATGCTCCTGACACTTGGACATCTGAAGGTTTCCACCTCCCATTGGTTTTCCTGGCCCACACTTCACATCCTTACTGGACCACACTAATACTAATTATCTCTGTGTAATGCAGCTGCCCCCTCCTCTTATCCCCTAGGTACTGGTGTTACATATGTCTGCTGTCACCTTTCTAAATCTATTGGAACATTTATGCTTTAGATTTGCTTCTTAAATAGACTACTGATTCCTGACTATGCCATACAACTTGATCCTGCTATCTAAGAACATTACACTCCCCTTCTTTGCTAACAGAAACTTGGTTTTGCTTGTGAGGATGGCAGGCCCAGCCCAAGTAGGATTAATAATTGTCTTAAACAAGCATGAAAATTATATTCTTCTGAGCCAGGTACTCAAATTTTAACTCCTCTTACCACTAAGGATATTTATGTCACCCGATTCTAGCAAATGTTAGGCTAGAAGAAAAAGTCTTCAGGAGGATTTCTGGAAAACCAATTTCTTCCAATAAAAAGACATCCCCTTTTATCCAGAACTTTTCTTTTCTTCCTTAAATATAGTTATACACGTATAAAAATGTGATGCGTAGAGCTACAACAGCTCTCCTGTGACCATGAACTGATGAGCCTGTGGATGGGGATGGCAGGGTGAAAAAAGAAAAAAAGCCTGAGAACTCCATGATCTGAGCAAGCCAATGCATCAAAGATTAAATCGCCTTTATCCAGATGTCTTGACTATAGGTTTTTGTGTTGCAGCCAAAATCATCCCTAACTGATGTAAGTTCCCATTCAAGCAACTGTCACAACAGCTGGCAGAGAGTAAGAGCTGAATTAATGGGTATTAAATGAACCAAGAAATAATCACCAAAAGGAGAAGTAAAGTAAAAGATTAAACAAAATAAGTAATAACAATGTAAAGGCACCACATGACTTATATTACTATGATTCAAAGTGTTTAGAGGTGCTTAAAACATGCCACTCAGTATATTAATTGCTGGAAATAAAGAAAAAATGATATTAGACTGTAGTCCCTATCTTTTGAGAAGTTCACCATCTGATTGAAAAGAACACAGAGGGGAAATGAAACATGATGTGAGTTGTTATAAGGGAAACTTCTTCCAGGGAAAGTTCAGAGAATGGGATGTATATAACTTGTCTTTGAAACACACATTAGTGTTTTCAGTAACTGACAGTGTAATCTGAAGGAGGTATCGAAAATGAAGGAAGCAGTCCAGATAAAGGGGACCTCATGAAATGGTATAAAGGTGTAAAATGTACGACCCATTAGGCAACAGCAGACAACTGGAAGGAAGCTTCTCTCCAAGTCCACAAAATGGCAGCCCCAAGTATGTTACATGCCCATGAGACCTTTTTCACCAAGGGACATCCCCCTGGCTGTTAATTTGATGCCTTACCAAGTATGTTGATAGCACCTGGGGGGTGGGGAGGAGGAAACACACGTTAAAATGTTTAGAGAAAGCAGCATTTGAGGATCAAAAAAAAAAAAAAAAAAAAAAAAGGAACATTGATCCATAGATTAATAGATAGGGTATAATGACCAGGGCATATGTTATGTAAGTCTGGGAAAAGGATATACACGTGTTTTTTGAAACACTATTATTTTTGTAACTTTTTAGTAAGTTTGAAAGTACTTCCACATAAAAAGTAAAGCGAGCAAGTAAAAAAAAAAAACACCACAAAAACAAAATAAAAGGACCAGAACCCTGTCAGGGTTGCATGGGGGTCATTGCTGGTGTGTGATGATATAAAGTCTAAAAGGAATTCTGTGGCAGTGTTGAAATCAGTGTTAGCTGCTATGGAGACTAAGAAGCAAGGTAGAAGGCATCTGGTGATGTCCACAGGCAAGTGGGGGCCAAATCTGAAGGGAAACTGGACAAAGAATTGTTAATTACCATCTCAAGGATGATGTCCATTTTATTATTGCTCTAAGACTGTAGAGAAGTCATACACAAAAAGATTACAGGGAATACGTGAGTGTTGGGAGTGGGTCCCAGATGGGAGCCCGGGGTTCACGTGCTCAGTCATAAAGAGGCAGTGAATGCAGCAGACACAGCAGCCCAGAATCTTCCAGCGAATCTTCCAGCCAACCTCTAGGGCCAGCGGGGCCATTTTTAGCAGAAAATCATAATCATCTAGCAGAAGGGCTCTCCCACATCTGGGCAATTTAAATTGATGTCTGTCACGTCCATTAACAACATTTCTTAGTCAACAGTGCAGTGGAGACATTTTCTACCTCCCTCTCCCACTAGGGAGTTGGGAGGATTAATTAGCAGCTTTCTGCAAAGTGCTATATGTTCTCTTTCTCAGGAGACAAATTAATGACTAATTCCCAGACCTTATCCTGAAGGGAAGGTTACAGTAACTACCAAAGCCCTGCCTCAGGGAAATGGGACAAGTCAAACATTGCATTTGCTTGTCTAAATGCAACTGGAAAACTCATTGCAACATTACAGATCAAAACCTGGATTATATTCATACCCAATCATTCCCTTGCTAGTAGTATAACTTAAAGAAAAAAAAAAAAAAAACAAAACTCTGTGAACAAAAGTGTGATTCAAAAAATTTTAGACTGTAAATATAAGGGAAGTAAACATCATTGTTCAAAAACAAAAAGATGAAAGAATAAGTTAATGTGTATCTACTCAAAGGATATTATATAGTTTTTAAATTGCATTATCGAAGGGCTTAAAATAGCCAAAATAAATATTCTGGATTCATATGAAAATTAATTATAAAGTTGGCCATTAAAACTATTTTCAACCAAACATACTGAAAATACCTACTGGAAGGGAATTACACAACAATGAACAGTATCTCTGTTTAAGGGTTAGAACTAGACCTGACATATATTATTTCTACTTTTCCCAATGGTACAGGATTTCTTAATTGGTTACTACTATTTTTATCTCTTAAAAAAAGAGAAAAAAACACATAGCAATGTAAGAACTGTCCATCCTGCCCACAGAAGAGGCTGCACAAAACTATATTAAAAAGACTTTTATATTGCTATTAGTTGCTAAAATTATCTCTTTATTCTCTTCATTTATTTTTCTCTGACTTTTACTTTTCTGCCTCTCTCATTTTCTTTCTTTCTTTCTTTTTTTTTTTTTTTTCCCTAACTCATTTGGGATTTGGAGTTGAAATCCTTTTCTTGAGACTGCACTGGGATGGCCCATCATCTTGTTGGGCAGAAGAGACGCCACGGTCTCCATCTGGAAGCTACGAGGTTAACTGCTAGCAGCTCAAGCTCCCTTGATTTGGGGGGAAGAGGATGAATCCTGGCTCCTGTTCTGTGGGCTCTCTTTGGTGTCAGTTCCCTAGAATGGTACAAAATCACACCGTCCATTGCAACATCTGCCTAAAAGCCTTCTGCTCCATTTCTCTTCACTCAAAAGAGAAGAAATTAGGTTGCATTTATTGAGCAGGCAAAGCTATTTTTAAGGAAATTGTTTCATTCTGTTTTCTGTCTCCGTTGTCACGTCTACCTGAGGATTTTCTCAGTTTGAAGGGTGATCGGTCATGGATCCTTCCCAATGCTTCCAGGTTTTGAAGTCTTACAATGAACTGGAATAACAGTGGAGAGGAAATTTTAAAATCCATTTAACTTCAATTCTCCAATCTACATGCGAAAATTCTTTGCGACCTCCCCATTCAATGACTGCTCAACTGATCTTTAACTATCTCCAGCCTCATCCATGGTAGGAAACTCACTACTTCTCCAGGGTGCTTAAAAGTTCTCCCAAAGACAGAAAGAATTCTGTCTCTCCTCTATCTTCTGTTCACCAGGAAATGTTTCACTCAAGAATTTATACATTTATAGCACTTTTGTCCTGACCAGATGTAGTTCTTAGGTTATAGCCATTCACCTAGGCCAAGAAATCATCTCCAGAAGGTAACATTCAAATTTACACATTAGCCTAGGCCAAGAAATCATCTCCAGAAGGTAACATTAAAATTTAAACATTAGTATTACGTGTAAGACACACAGATATAATCTTTATATTTACAGGGTATACATAATTCAACTTCTAATTTCCTAAAACTCGAACCGAGGAAACTTATTCAACTCATTATAGTTATGTGAATTCCTTAATGGCCTATGGGGAGAATGAAGACATTTCATTTTTCATAAAGTTCCCATATTGGAAGCAATTCATAGGTTTATTGTCCTTTCGAATTTGCCATTCCCTGAAAAAGGCTGTCCAGCCTCTATGAACCCCCTGAGTACTCCTCCCTGAGGTGTGTGTGCATGCTAAATGCTTTATCATTCCAGGGTTTTTATCCTCCCCAAATCTAATAGATAAATGTGATTATCCCCACTTAACATTTTAAGAAATGAATTTTAGAGAAAATAAGCAGCTTAACCTCCTGGGAAGGAAGCAGTGGGACCAGAGTTCCACCTCAGACTAATGTGTTCTAAATAAAATCCCTGGGCTCTTTCCAACACACTACATGAGACTTTTCATATTTTTCTTAATATTCAGCCAAATCTGTTTTTCTTTTGTTACTCTTGCACAAAAGAAATTTCATCTCACTTCCACATTGGAGCTGTTCAAATCATTGAATACAATAGCAAATGAATTCCCCAAAGTCTCATTTGCACTCCCATTTCTGTAACTATTCCTGCATAATTGTTCCCTCACTGGCAAATGACAGAGTTTCTGGTCTCCTCTCTGCCCGGGGTCATCACTTCTGAGCACTGTCCGGAGTGCGCCTAGAACTCAACGAGCATATGAGTTTGGACAAGTTTGTACATGAAACTACTTCTTCCTTGCAATAATGTCAACAACCAAATTTCATCTGAGTTCTGGGCAGTGGCATCACCAGAGGCATCAGATGAAGCCAATAAGGGTTCTATTCTGATTTGATAGGACTTTCAGTCCAAAACTATGCAGCCACCTTTTCTAAATTGATCACAGAATTTTTTTCCATAGAATTGGTGAAGCCAGCTGCCATAAAGGTTCATGCCCTGTCTTTCCATCCTGCCTGTGGTCTCTGATTACATAATCCTGAAAGTTGTAAGGGTGGAGCCCAGAAAGGAGACTGGAGCATTTTATTACTTTCCAGTTACCCCACCCCCAATCATTTTAGAGGCTTAAGTCTACTCACAGCAGGGGAAGGGGCCATTAACACTTTTTTTATAGGAGACCTATACACCAACAATTCTGGTCTGGGTGAGAGGACACCACCCAGCTCCAAGAACAAGCTACCCACCTACAGTCTCAAAATGAGGGACCCTGGGAGACTGTACCTTACCCGTCTGGGGCTCCCTCATTGCCATCCTCCTATTGTTAACCATTGCCCCTTATGTCAGCCAATTCTGTCCTCATTTATTCAAGATGGGGTAAAAAAAAAAAAAAAAAAAAAAAAAAAGTGTTAGCCACAGTTGCCACCCCACTTCTACCACTCCCAAATCCTCTCCCAATACCCCGAACCTGCACAGTCCTACTAATACCCAACTCATCCCACAGAAGACAACTATGATCCTGTTCATCCAGAAGCAATTTTGGAAGACTGGCTGATGTCTCCATTTTCCTTTTAACATGAGTCAGTAATATTGGGGGGCCTAACATGGCCCCACAAGAAACCTATCACCTCCCCCCCCCACTCCTCTTCCTAAGACAAAAAACGAAAAGGACATAGTTAGCCCTTCCCCCAGAGAAATTCACACCAGAGGACCCCAACCTACCAAAGCCCTCCAGGCTATCTGTGGAATCTGCCCACCTCCACAGCCCCAGATAAAAGTGGTCTCCAAGTTCCATCTTTTCCCTATCCAGGCTGGTCACTGTCCCTTTCAATAAATCTAACCTAAACTTCCTCCCTCCCTCCTGGTCTTTATACCTTTCAAATCCCAGTGGAGACAATCTGGATGCTCTTGTCAGCATGAGAAAACAAACAAAGACTCCCAAACTGTTTTGTGACATTAGCAATTCCTGGCTAAATGCAATGGTCTGATTACTACAAACATATAAAATGAAATTATTCATAGTCTGCTCCCAATCACTATTGGTTAGAAAAATTCAAATGGTACAAGAATCTTCAAAACATATATCATGATATTAAGGAAGATTTTTTTGAGAGGGTTAATATTTATGGCAGGTTAAACCAAATTTCTTAGGATTCCCCAGGGTCCCAGAGGAAAATTCTATCCTTGAACAGTATACCCTCTTCTACCCCAATTTTCAGACTATGTATTTTCTGCATGATTCCATTAAGGAAACGGATTTGAATACATATTAGAGTGGGAAAAAGAAGCCTAATTTCTTAGATTTAAATAATTCAATCTTAGAGCTAAGTGCATTAATTCTGTTAAAAAAAAAAAAAAAAAAGGCAGTGACTATGTTCTTTTTTATCACTGGCAAATATTTAAGGTACACGAGGAAATCCGGGAGGATTGTTCGCAAAAGGGTACAATGTAGTTTACATATCATGGAGAAATGTTGGAGCTATCCACACCAATTAGAAGATATTTGGCAAGATTTGGTAGATATTTGGCATGAAAAAACAGAGGATTTTAAAAAATATCTATTGTTCTGTAAGTTTTATAGTTTTATTTATTTTTTAGATGCACATACTATGTAGTGGTCCAAAGAATGTCTTCTTTGTTCCTTTTCCACAAATAATTATTTTTATATTCAGATTAATATAAGGATACAAATAATTAGGTTACAATGTTTGCATTTGTTAGGTAAAGTCCCTATTGGAGCTGTATAATAAATTGAATATATGCTAAAGTTCATCATTCTGATTCCAGGAAATTGCATGCCATCTTGATTCAAATTATGTGGGGTTGATTTTTTTAGTATGTTACTCCTTTACTTTTTTTTTTCCTATAGCAAAAATAAGCTGATGTAATTTTCCCCTGTCCTTATTTTTACAGGAGAAGTGCTACTTTTATGCCAACAGATCTGAGATCGTGCAAAACAAGATCAAAACACTCCAAGAAGATCTAGAAAAGAGAAGAAAAGAAATTCTAGAAAATCCCCTGTGGACGGGCCTACATTGTT
>CAUYPK010075209.1:0-10318 GCA_963574355.1 Loris lydekkerianus
AATATTTATTGCTAAAGAAAAATTGTAAACTAGCAACAACTTTAAATAGTTCAGTGGAATACAGTTCAGCCGCCTACCTCTTCAGCTCAGCCGCGACTTGTGGACTGAGCTGAAGCACCGCCCCCTCAAGCAGACGGCAGAAGACAACTGGAGACTACGTGCATTTGATTAGGTGCGCGCACACCGAATCAAATAACCTGTATGACCCGAGTATAAGCCGAGTTCGGGTTTTTCTATTTGTGCCGGAAAGAGCTCGGCTTATACTCGAGTATATACGATAAGCTATACTTCAAAAAAGTGATGTCTTTTAATGAAAAAGTGAAATACAGTCAGCCCTCTGTATCTGTTGGTTCCACATCTGTAGATCTAACCAATGACCAATTGAAAAAATATTTTTTTATTATTTTTTTGATTAAAAAAAATTTTTTTTCTTAGACAGAGTCTTACTATGTCATCCTCAGTAGAGTGCTGAGGTGTAAACAGCTCACAGCAACCACAAATTCTAGGGCTTAAATGATTCCCTGGCCTCAGCCTCCCAAGTAGCTGGGACTACAGGCACCTGCTACAGCACCCGGCTATTTTGTTGTTGTTGTTGTCATTGTTGCTCAGCAGGCCCAGGTCGAGTTCAAACCTGCCAGCCCCAGTGTATGTGGCTGGTGCCCTAACCACTGAGCTACAGGCTGATGTTAAAATGGCACCTGTGGCTCAAGTGGCTAAAGCACCAGCCACATACACCTGAGCTGGCGGGTTCGAATCCAGCCCAGACCCACCAAACAACAATGACGGCTGCAACCAAAAAATAGTCATGCGTTGTGGCAGGCACCTGTAGTCCCAGCTACTTGGGAGGCTGAGGCAGGAGAATCGCTTGAGCCCAGGAGTTGGAGGTTGCTGTGAGCTGTGAAGCCATGGCATGCTACCCAGGGTGACAGCTTGAGACTCTGTCTCAAAAAAAAAAAACACAAACTTTTTTCAATGGATGTTTGTTTCTGTGTTGAAACTGTTGGCGTGGCACCCGTAGCACAGTGGTTACAGCGCCAGCCACATACACCGAGGCTGGAGGGTTCAAATCTGGCCTGGGCCAGCTAAAAAAAAAAAAAGCAACAACAACTGCAACAAAAAATAGCCAGGGGTTGTGGCGGGCACCTGTAGTCCCAGCTACTGGGAGGCTGAAGCAAGAGAATTGCTTAAGTCCAAGAGTTGGAGGTTACTGTGAGCTGTGATGTCACAGCACTCTACTGAGGGCTACATAGTGAGACTCTGTCTCAAAAAAAAAAAAGAAAGAAAGAAAGAAAGGGAAAATACACAGACCTTTTTTCTTGTTATTATTCTCTAAACAATACAGTACAACTATTTATATATCATTATGCTATATTGGGTATTATAAGTAGTTTAGAGATGATTTAAAGTACACAGGAGGATGTGCATAGGTTATATGCAAATACCACACCATTTTAACATCAGCGACTTGAGCATCCATGGGGGTGGAGGAAAGCCCTGGGACCAATCCTCCATAGACACTGAGGGATTGATTGTATATAAAAAATAACTTTTTAAAAATTAAAAGTCAGACCAGGATATATTGCCTTACTACTTGGCACTCTACTAAGGTCAACATAGTGAGACTCTGTCTAAAAAAAAAATTAAAATAAAAAGTATAATAAAAACTTTTGAAAAGTTTACTCAAGCCAGTTTCTAGAAAGTGAAATGTAACTTCCAACTGGCTTCTAATGCAATGTCTAGGTATATTCCTGTACTTTCTCGATTCAAAGAGGAGCAGTACTTGGTCTGAGCATTAGAAGCCTGGCAGGAGGCTGGTCATGGTGGCTCACACCTGTAATCCCAGCACTCTGGGAGGCTGAGGCAGGTGAACTGCTTGAGTTCAAGAGTTCCAGACCAGCCTGAGCAAGAGCGAGACCCTGTCTCTACTAAAAATAGAAAAATTAGCCAGGTGTTGTGGAGGGCACCTGTAATCCCAGCTACTTGAGAGGTTGAGGCAAGAGGATCTCTTGTGCCCAAGAGTTCGAGGTTGCTGTGAGCTATAGTGCCACAGCACTCTACCCAGGGCAAGACTCTGTCTCAAAAAAAAAGCCTGTTAGGGCAAACCCTCCTACTCTCTGAGGCTGGGCTTGAAGATAGAGAAAAGGAGAGGTGAGCTGGGTCTCGTTGACAGACTTGAGAAATAAGAGCAGAGAGCAGAGGAGGAGAAGCTGCACTGGCCAATCACCTCTGTCTGGGGCTTGCTGGGCACTGTGCCTACTGGTACAGCAGAGGCAGACAAGGAGTTCTTCAGAGACACAGCAAAGAAAATCAAAGTTGGAAAAATAGCACCCATACACTAATAATCCACTCATTTGCTGAGTATTTTGCCATTTTCAAAGCCTTTTTTTTTTTTTGCGACAGTCTTACTTTGTCATCCTGGGTAGAGTGCTATGGTGTCATGGCTCACAGCAACCTCAGACTCCTGAGCTCAAGCGATCCTCTTGCCTCAGCCTTCAGAGTAGCTGGGACTACAAGTGTGCACCACAACACTTGACTTGTTTTTCTATTTTTAGTAGAGACAGGCGTCTCATTCTTGCTCAGGCTGGTTTCGAACTCCAGAGCTCAATCGATCCACCTGATCACCCCACTTTAGCCTTCCAGAGTGCTGGGATTACAGGTGTGAGCCACTACACCAGGCCTTAAAACCCTCTTACACCCATTATATCATTTGACCTTGAAATAGCCCTGCAAATGGATGGGGCACATGTGGATCATTTCATTTTATGATGAAGAAGGAAGCTGAGACCTAGAGAGTAAAGTCACAGGAGATGACACAGCCATTACTCAAATCTATGTCTTAAAATCCTAAGCCTCACATGCTTTATTTGCTATTTTCCAGAGAGGTCACAGAGCACGTTGAGTCAGCTTTGCTTTCCCTATTTATCAGTTGTGTGATTTGGGGCCCACTACCAAACTTCCCTGTGCCTCCTTGTTCTCATCTGTATAATGGAGCTGGTAGAAGGACTAAATAAGCCAACACATAGAAAGTACATAGTAAATGTTCATTAAAAATGGGCTCTTAGGCTTGGCACCTGTAGCACAGTGGTTACACCGCCAGCCACATGCACTGAGTCTGACGGGTTTGAGCCCAGTCCGGGCCAGCTAAACAACAATGACAACTGCAACAAGAAAATAGCTGGGCGTTGTGGTGGGCGCATGTAGTCCCAGCTACTTGGGAGGCTGAGGCAAGAGATTCACCTGAGCCCAAGAGTTGGAGGTTGCTGTGAGCTGTGTTGCCACAGCAGTCTACCAAGGGCAGCAAAGTGAGACTGTCTCAAAAAAAAAAAAAAAAAGAAAAGAAAAGAAAAAGAAAAATGGGCTCTTGTTTTTAATTCTCAAAGAAATGAGAGCAAGACACAAGGAGGATGGCAAAGATGAGAAATAGAATCACAGAGAGAAGAGGGTGAAGAGAGAAATCCAGAGGTAAAAATGGCTCCAGCATGCCAGTTCTCAGCTGCCTCTGGCAGTAATTACAGGAATGGGACTATTAGGCAGAAGCCAGGCTCAGGCCAGCAGCACCAAGTGGGAAGGTGCCCTCAGCCCCATCATGGCCTTCAACCTGCAGCAGCTCACTATTTCCACAGGCCCAAATCCAGCTGACAGCAGGCCTAGGACAGAGAGTGAGGGCAGGTAGGGTAGAAAAGATATGAATAAAGCATCTTAGCTACCCTCAAGGGGCCTGTGATCTGGTCGTAAAATCAAGCTTTGGCCATGTGAGCCGAGGTGGCTTCCCTCAGCCTCCTGCTCAGAATGCCAGGCGTGTGTCCAGTGATGTGCTGGTAGAAATGTAACAACCAGCTCTTTATTGGGGAATGAAGGGTCAGAAGGGCTGATGTGCCAATTTCCATGGTGTAAACACTCTTACTACAGCCAATTTCAAAACGAAGCAGGTCCTGGAGTCTGGCCATAAGGGAGGGGACAGGCTGCAGTAAAGCAAGGACAAAGGATTGGGCCACAGTCAGAGTTCAGCGACCCACATCCTCATCTCCAAGGGCGTCCCCAGAGGTGCTACATGACTTTGGACACATCATTTTACCTGTCTGCCTTCCAGTCACCTCCAGAGAAGAAAAATAATACCTGCTGAGCTGAAAGGCTCACAGAGCTGCAGTGAGCCCAGGCCCAGTGGTATTCTTCAAGCATCTACTGTGTGCCAAGCTCTGGGATACAGACATGAATGAAAAAGCACCATGCTGAGATAGCAGACACAGATTAGAAAGTACAAGATGATCACCTTGCCATGTCTGAGCCGTACACTTCATTCCGTCAGCCCTCAGAGTTGAGGGCCAACCATAGACCAAACCCTGGGAAACAGCAGTGACCAAGAGACTAAGTGGCTGTCCTCCAGGAACTTGTGTCTTTAGTGGTGGAGACGGATGCTAATGAAATAAACACAAAGTAGATAAAGCACTGTAATGTCAGTGTGACTCTTATAAAGGGGAGCAGAGACTGAGAGTGGCAAGGAGCACAAGGTAGGGTGGGTGGAGGGCTATGGAGGCAGAGACCTTAGTGAAGTGAGGGGGATTCTGCGGGTTTCTGGGGAGAGTTTCTAGGCTGAAGGAGCAGCAGGTGCAAAGCATCTGAGATGGGAGGGCACTGAGGGAGGGTGTGGGGAGAGGCTGCGTCTGAGAGGCAGCCAGGGGCTGGGTTACAGAGGGCCTGGTGCACAGGGAGAGGGGAGGCTACTGAGGGCTAGGGAGGCAGGGCTGGGTCGGGCTTCAGATTTAAAAACGTCTATGTGGACAGCAGCAATGCAGATGGCCAAAGAAATCCAGGACATTTTCATTGTAATTGAATGTAATAAACTGCAGAAATAAGTCTTAAATCAAACAATAGGTAAATATATATCATGCAGGAAGTGCAAATGGTGACTGCTTACTGGATGGGCAGAAAGAATTTTAGGGAGGATTGAGAGGAAGAAGCAGAAACTGTCCAGCACTGCTGGTGCATTCTTGCTTTTGGTCATCTAACAATCTTTTGAATTTTATTTTAAAAATATGCCCTTTAGGAGACCTTCTGGTATAGCTGTCTTGTCAGCCTCCAGGCCCATGGTAGGTCCACTCCAACCAGTATTCAAATCTGGCTGCTGTGTACTGATGAGTCTGCGCACTTTTCCAAGCCTTTCACTCAATGTGCGGCTTCCCCCAGAGACTGGAAACTCTGGAAAGGCTTCCTCCCTGTCCCAGCCTATCCCAGCAGGTCGCCTAAATTGTTGCTGATTGCTTGCCTAAGTTGTCAGATTTCCACCACTCTGGATCGTGGGCTGTGTCCAGCTCACCACCTCCTCACTGTGCTTCCTGAGCTGTGACTTTGGTGGTCTGGAACAGAATGTGCAATATCTCTGAGCTGGAAAGAACTCACAAACCCCACCAGACAGAATTGTCAAGGCAATGGAGTTATCTGTTCTCTGTGAAGGAAGAAAGCATCAAATGCTTGGGAAATTGTGTTAAATTAAATGTCAAAATACTTTCAACTGAATTGCCTGGCTGCCCAGCTTTAACTGGTGTCATCCACATCTTTATCCTTTCCTCATTCTGCTGTTTCCTCTACCTCAGAGGAAAGAGCACTGAGCTCCCACAGGCGGATTCTTCTTGTTCACCTCCTGACCTCTACCTGCATCATCAGTGGCACGTGTAGCTTTTCTTTTGTTTTTGTTGTAAAACACACACACACACACACACACACACACACACACACACACACACACACACGACTCGGTGCCCGTAGCATAGTGGTTGTGTCCCGCCACACACCCTGAAGCTGGCAGGTTCAAACCCAGCTCGGGCCTGCTAAACAGCAATGACAATTGCAACAAAAAATAGCTAGGCGTTGTGTTGGGCGCCTGTAGCCCCAGCTACTTGGGAGGCTGAGACAAGAGAATCACTTAAGCCCAAGAGCTGGAGGTTGCTGTGAACTGTGATGCCACAGCACTCTACTGAGGATGGCATAGTGTCTCAAAAAAAAAAAAATACACACAGATAGTAGAACCTCCGTAATTGACCACCTCCCTACACTGACCACCTCCTTAAGCTGACCTAATTTTTTTTTTAGAGAAAATATAACTTTTTATGAGACTTCAATTTTTGAAATACATAATTCTTACAGAACACACACTATTTACATTTCAAGATCTTTTTACAAAGACGTGTGCCATTTTGTATGAGCTGACCTAATTTTTATGGCCTAGACATGCACCACAGGTACATATCAGCACAGTAGGCCCAGTTCCTTATGTTGACTGCTTCCGTATATTGACCAGTTTGTCACAGTCTCTTAGGTGGGCAACTTACAGAAATCCTAGTGTATATGTGTATATATAATATATGTATATAAATAAAGCACAATATATGCTGTTTTAACAAAAAAAAAAAAAAGTCCTTCAGAACATAGTCACAATTAGAGGAAAAATGTTATCATGTGTCCAAATTCATCCACCAAGAAAATCTTTTGTTCTTGGTACTTTCCTATTTGAGCTGAGTCTCACAGAAGTCCTTTTTATAAGAGCTGCCACTTTTTCATGCGGCTCAGCAGAGGCGTCCATCCCCTGACATGATCCTACATGTAGGTTGCAGTTTATTCTCTAAGGCCTTTCACCAGGGGCCAAATGTTGGTCTCACACCAGTAGTTCTGAATCTTATTTTGTACTATACAAAAGAGTTCCCCAAATTGGAGACCTTCAATAAAATAATAGGTTTTTCAAAAAAACAATTAAAGCTTCTGTGTGGAGACGGACCTCCAGCGGGTGGGCATGGGAGCAAGGAGGGCTAGGGGGTGGTGTTAGCTACCACCCCAAAGATGACAGTGCCTGGGACTAGAGTGGTGGATGTCAGAGGCTGAGGTGAGAGGAGGGCTCCCTTGCAATGTATGCTGAAAGGAGAAGCAACTGGCCTTGCTGCTGGAACAAATTATCCCAGGAATGTAGGAATGTACATAAGGAGCAGAGCTGATAAACTAGAAATGGTTAGTACCAGCTCCCAGCTATTGAACACCTAATGTGGGCCAGGAGCTCTCCCTGCATAATCTCACTTGGTTTTCATGCCGAATCCTGCAAGGAGAAACTGCTCTATCAATGGACAGTGAGCAAACGGAGGCTTAGAGGGTGTGGGTGCTGTGCCCAAGTCCCCGCACCGTGTCTACAACAGAGCTGGGATTTGAGCTTTTCAGGATATGAAGGGGGTGTCCTTCCCATGGTATCAGCTGCCCCTGGGATTTTGAAACTATTAATATATTACCTGGCACATAATAGGTGCCTTTGTGAAAAGTAGGTGCTTTTGCACCATTTGCAAAATATTTACTGTTAAAAGCTTCATTTCCTTATATTTGTAAATTTCTTGTGAGCACTGCACACCCAGCAGAATATAATAAAAACAACAACCAGAGGCCGGGCACAGTGGTTCACACCTATAATCTCAGCATTCTGGGAGGCTGAGGCAAGCAGATTGCTTGAGTTCAGGAGTTGGAGACTAGCCTGAGCAAGAGCAAGAGCAAGACCCCATCTCTAAAAATAGCTGGGTACTGTGATGGGCGTCTGTAGTGCCAGCTACTCATGAGGCGGAGGCAAGAGAATCACTTGAGCCCAAGAGTCTGAGGTTGCTGTGAGCTGTGATGTCACAGCACTCTACTGAGGGTGACAAAGTGATACTGTCTCAAAAAAAGTTAATTTTAAAACCCCCCAAACCTAACCATCCCAAATGCTGTGAAAAGTGGCAACTCACATTGCTGGTGGGAACGAAAAAGGGTACAGCCAATCTGGAAAACAGGAGGGTAGTTTCTGATAAAGTTAATCCTACACTTGCCACACCACCTAGTGGCCCAATTCTAGATATTTACTCAACAGAAAAGAGAACTTATGATCATTCACGGCCTGAACATGAACATCGGTAGCTCCTAGCAGCATTATTCATAATTGCCCCAAACTAGAAAGAACCTAAATGTTTTTCAATGGGTAAATGGCTGAACAAACAGTGGTACACTCATCTGGTAGAATCCTACACAGCAACGGAAAGGAATGAACCGCTGATAGATGCAGCAAAATGGATGGATCTCAAATACGCAGTGCTGAGTAAAGGAAGCCGGGCTATGACCCACTTGCATGACATCTGGAACAAGCAGAATTATCAGTCAGAAAACAGATCAGTGGTTGTCAGAGGCAGGGAGCAGGGCTAGGATTGACTACAAAGGGTGGCGTGGGGACACCTACAGGGCATTGTGGTGGTGGTTATATGACTGTACACTTTGGTCAAAACTTACAGAACTATACTAATAAGGGTGGATTTATTGTCTACAAATTATAACCCTATAAACTTAACCATAACAACACAAAGGTTGTGGCCCCAGCATGGGCACCAGAGCCACCAGACTGCTGGGGAAGCCTCCAGCTTTTTAGAAGTAAGGACATTTGGTAGTAAAAATGAGAAGCCTTGCAGGGGTCCTCAAACTTTTCAAACGGGGGCCAGTTCACTGTCCCTCAGACCGTGGGAGGGCCGGACTATAGTTTAAAAAACAACTATGAACAAATTCCTATGCACACTGCACATATCTTATTTTGAAGTAAAAAAACCAAAATGGGAACAAATACAATCACACTGCCTCATGTGGCCTGCGGGGCGTAGTTTGTGGACCCCTGCGAGTCTTTGCTACCTGGTGGGCCCAAGCCCAGGACATACAGGGCCATGGCCTGGGATCAAATCTAGGGAGAGGTGCTGCAAGGGGAGGTCAGGGGCTTCCTCAGTCACATGGGCCCCGGACCTGAGCCTCAGCAGCTCTCAGAAGTGCTAGGTGCTCCACATGTGGCTTTCTGGTGGCCCTGAGCTATGCCCTTGTCACTACACGTCTCCCTGTCTCCACTCCCATTTCTGCCAAGTGCCCACAGGCTAGGCACACAGCCTCTGGCCTCCAGGAGCTCAAGTCAGTCCCCCAAAGAAGGAGGGCAGCTCAAAGGAGTCCTCCTTCCAGCCTTCCTTTATTGTCCCCTTAATATGGGAAAGCATTTTTGTTTCTTGCTTATAGAAGTAATACACGATGTTGAAAAACATACAAATACCATAGAAACATCTGAAAAAGAAAGCAAAACAGCCAAGCCACTCTTCAAGTGTATCCTCTTAAATGAAGCAGATATAAAATACCTCTGTCCAGGCTCTGTGCCTGTAGCACAGTGGTTATGGTGTCAGCCACATACATGGAGGCTGGCAGGCTCAAACTCAGCCTGAGCCTGCTAAACAACAATGACAATTGCAACAGAAAAAATAGTCAGGCGTTGTGGTGGGCGCCTGTAGTCCCAGCTACTTGGGAGGCTGAGGCAAGAGAATCGCCTCAGCCCAGGAATTGGAGGTTGCTGTGAGCTGAGACGCCATGGCACTCTACCCAGGGCGACATAGTGAGACTCTGACTCAAAAAAAAACCTCTGTCCATGTAGAATGGAACATTACACCACTCAGTGGGTAGGAATGCTGCCCCTTCTACCCCAAGGTGTGAGACTGCAAGCAAGTTACTCAACCATCCACACCTCCTTTTCCTCATCTGTAAAATGAGGATCGTGATATGGTACCTGTTCCTAATGTTATTAAGAATTAAATGAAATAGGGAGCATATGCATGCAGAGCAACTTGAATCTGTCGCCCGGGTTAAAAAAATTTTTAAATAGATTACATGAAATAATCTCTACCAAGGCTTTAGCATAGTACTTGGCCCACTGTGAGTGTTTTTTTTTTTAGACAGTCTCAAGCTGTTGCCCTAGGTAGAGTGTCATGGCATCCTAGCTCACAGCAACCTCCAACCCCTGGGCTCAAGCAAATCCTCTTGCCTCAGTTTTTCTATTTTTTAGTAGAGACAGGGTCTCGCTTTTGCTCAGGCTGGTCTTGAACTTGTGAGCTCAAGCTATCTACCTGCCTCGGCCTCCCAGAAGCTATCTACCTGCCTCGGCCTCCCAGAATCCCATGCTAGGATTACAGGCATGGTGGCCCCCCACTGTGAGTGTTTAAGAATGTTCTCTCCTTCTGTAGTTATCAGGCACTTAATATATCACAGGCACCTTTCCATGTCAATACTTTAAGATCTAAGCCAGACTTCTTGTTAAACAGTTGCATAAATTCATCAGAATTTACCTAATGAATTCCCTTTTAATGGGCATACTTTTCCTTTCCTTTCCTTTCTCCTTTCCTTTCTCCTTTCCTTTCTCCTTTCCTTTCTCCTTTCCTTTCTCCTTTCCTTTCTCCTTTCCTTTCTCCTTTCCTTTCTCCTTTCCTTTCTCCTTTCCTTTCTCCTTTCCTTTCTCCTTTCCTTT
>CAUYPK010075210.1:0-15323 GCA_963574355.1 Loris lydekkerianus
ATTCTTAGCTTGTAACTGGGTTATAGCTTTCATGTGAAAGCCATAAATTAGTTTCATAGTAGGGCTGAGTACATTGGAAACTTTTTCTTCCATTCTTGAGATACTTTACTAAGAAGAATATGTTCCAGCTCCATCCATGTAAACATGAAAGAGGTAAAGTCTCCATCTTTCTTTAAGGCTGCAGAATATTCCATGGTGTACATATACCACAATTTATTAATCCATTCATGGATCAATGTGCACTTGGATTTTTTCCATGATTTAGCAATTACGAACAGGGCTCCAATAAACATTCTGGTACAAATATCTTTGTTATGATGTGATTTTTGGTCTTCTGGGTATATGCCTAGTAGAGGAATTATAGGATTCAAAGGCAGATCTATTTTAGATCTCTAAGTATTCTCCTTACATCTTTCCAAAAGGAATGTATTAATTTGCATTCCCACCAGCAGTGTAGAAGTGTTCCCTTTTCTCCAGATCCACGCCAACATCTCTGGTCTTGGGATTTTGTGATATAAGCTAATCTTACTGGAGTTAGATACTATCTCAAAGTAGTTTTGATTTGCATTTCTCTCATGATTAAAGATGATGAGCATTTTTTCATCATCTGTAGGCCACGCACCTATCTTCTTCAGAGAAGTTTCTCTTCAAGTCCCTTGCCCAGCCTGCAATGGGATCATTTGTTCTTTTCTTGCTTATACGTTTGAGTTCTCTGTGAATTCTGGTTATTAAACCTTTGTCAGAGACATAACCTGCAAATAAATATCTTCTCCCATTCTGAGAGCTGTCTGCTTGCTTTACTTACTGTGTTCTTGGCTGTGCAGAGCTTTTTAGTTTGATCAGGTCCCAGTAATGTATTTTTGAAGCTGCTTCAATTGCCCAGGGGGTCCTCCTCATAAAACACTCGCCCAGACCGATTTCTTCAAGGGTTTTCCCTGCACTCTCTTCTAGTATTTTTATAGTTTCATGTGTTAGGTTTAAATCTTTAATCCAGTGAGAGTCTATCTTAGTTAATGGTGAAAGGTGAGTGTTCAGTTTCAGTCTTCTGCAGGTTGCCAGCCAGTTCACCCAGCACCATTTGTTAAATAGGGAATCTTTTCCCCACTGAATGTTTTTAATTGGCTTGTCAAAGATTAAATAATGGTAAGTAGGTGGATTCATGTCTTGGTTCTCTATTCTGTTCCAGACATCTACTTCTGTTTTTTTGCCAGTACCATGCTGTTTTGATCACTATCGATTTGTAGTATAGTCTGAGGTCTGGTAGCGTGATTCCTCCTGCTTTGTTTTTATTTTTGAGTAATGGAGGACAAGAACTCTTATTCTTCCATCTTTTCATTCCCTTATTCTATTTACTATTCTATAGAAAGGTCAAGATAACCATTTTTACCGAATGTACTTTCAGATGGGTTTCAAAGGTAAGTTTCTGTAAATTGCAGTCGTAGACGAAAAAGTTCCCTCTTAAAATTTACTATGTACTCAATTGCTCTATAATAAGTTTAAGAAAGTGGTTACTGGACATTTCTGTCATGGCAGATTAACTTGCTGGCAGATTTTTTTCCCCCTCACAGTATTTATTTATGCATACCAATACACATACAAGTCTAGAAGTTCTAAAGGATGTCAACAGTCTTATTCTGCAAGATGAGATCATAAAGTTTTTAAAATTCGTATTTTCTAATTTTGTGTAATACTACCTTTATAATAAAAAGTTTTTTCTTTTTTTGAGACAGAGTCTCACTTTGTCACCCTCTGTAGAGTGCCTTAGCATCATAGCTCACAGCAACCTCAAATTCTTGGGCTCAAGCCATCCTCTTGCCTCAGCCTCCCAAGTAGCTTGGACTACAGGAGCCCACCACAATCCACCCACTTCGGCCTCCCAGAGTGCTAGGATTACAGGTGTGAGCCACCGTACCTGGCCCCAAATACCTAAAACAAAGCCCTCCCCCCACCAAAGTTTCTTTATGTATTTATTAGTATTTATATTTTTTGGTAGTAAGAACATTTAACATGAGATCTACTCTCTTAACAAATTTTAAAGCACATTAAATTCTAGAGATTTTCTGTAAAATGTAGTACCTATAGTTAATAATACAATGTTGTGCACTTTCATAATGTATGAAAAGGATGTGAATTTTCTGATATTTGTAATTTTTATTATATATTTTCAGCTCTGCGTTTCCCCTTAAAACAAAGCTTTTAACTTAAAAATCTTATTACTCCTTTTCTTTAGTATCTTTTTTCTTATTCCATTTTTTAATTTCAGATTAATAGAAGGGTACACACGATTATGTTACATTGTTTACATTTGTAAAGTTGGAGTTGAAGTAATTTCCTTCACCCAGAAGTGTGATGGCAGATTTTGTAATCATTCTCAGTACAAGTTCCACTTTTGAAGAGTTAAACTGTAATCATAAATAAATATATCAATCTGAAGAAGATACTTCAGGGGTTTCAACAGTTTGATTTTGGTTTGTTACAAATAATTTAAAACTCCTCCACTCTGAAGTCATATAAAATTAACAACGCAAGGTATACCATGCATTTATAAGAATACCTTACGGTGGAATTTTGGATAAAAATAAAGAGTTAAATGCCAAAGTAAGACTCTTCCAGGCAGAGTACAACTCGAACCTGCTTCTCTTTCCCCTGGAATTGCTTGCTTCAAATCACGACAGTTGGTGTGAATAGTTAAGATGATGAGTCTTAATGTGCGATTGAAATAAAACCATCATTTCCTACCGGTAAGTGAAAGGCATGGAACTGGATTATTCAGGCAAACACTTGAAAACACCCTTTACACAAGTCACCAAGACAGTTACTCTAGAGCAGAGGTGGCAAACTGATGCCCACAAGGAAAACCAGTCCCGTGTACCTCCTGGCTTCCATCAGCAGTTTAAAAAGGGGAGAGACATGTAACAGTGTATCCACCATCTCTGATATGTCACCTGGAAATCCAGATTCTCACACTTACAAACAGCCAGAAGCCCAGCAGCACGGGGCCTGTCTCTGTGGGCGGGGGCTGCTCTCTTTGGGGGTACATTCTATTTCCTGATTTGTGTGTAGCTGACCTATCTGGTTCTGGAAGGCACTTGGGCCAGCCATCGCATCACACAGAAATGGTAATGGGTAAGAGGATGTTTTGTTCTTTGGCTAAGAGGAAAAAAGTTAGTAACCACAGGAAATCGCTCAGCAGTTTAAACAAAAAAGAAATTGTCAATTAACTCTTAATAGTTGTCTTAGTTGCCTTATCTGATGAGTTTAGGTTCCCTTCAGAATTTTTCAGTTCAAGAAATGGGTAAGACCCCCTTGATTTAGGTACAGGAAGCTGAACTGTGACATCTGTCCCTGCACAATCACTAATTGTCAAGCGCTGCCAACTGTAGGCTGCAGAACCCTGATTGCTGGAAAGTACAGAGGGACCCACCAATACTGCTGAACAGCCACAACTATGCAACAGGAAACTAAGTTTCAGGGTCGATACATGAAAAGATCTAAGTTGTATATGAGAGACAAGTTTATGTTTAAGTGAGCATAATGAGAAAGGGTGTCTTTTCATACATGGATCCTGACCTTAAAACCCAGCATACGAAAGTAGACATGATTGCCCATTTGACAGGGGGGCAAAGAGGCTCAGAGAAGCTGAGTAAACTACCCACTAGTGTCTCCAGGGATCAGAAGCCAGTGCTACCTGACCTCAAGGCCCAGCACGCCTTGCTGCCAGGACTACAGAGGATGCCAATCTTGGTAAGAGATGTCAAGCTTTTTATAAAAGTGTTATAAGCTACACAGCAAGGTAGGAAAAGGTGATAATACTGCCCAGAAATATCTCAAATTGGTTATTCCTCAATTTTATGAAGTGGGCCTAATACTATATCATAGAAATTGAAATGTAACCTATAGTTACATTTATAACTATTGGTTACATTTTTTTTTGCACCATAGATTTAAATAGATGAATTGACCCATTTCTTAGACCCAGGGCAGAGCCCACTTGCTCTGTGTAGCATTTCTAACTCTCCCAGCCAGAAGGGCTCTGTATCCTTCACTCACGGACTTCAACACATCAGCCTGGCACCATACGCTACCAGTTACCTTCTTAACCAGTACCATGCTCCCTAAAGACAGACAAGGACACACTTCCTAGTTCAGTGGGTCTGTATCATTTATCTATTACCAAAAGAGCAACAATGTTTGCACCAGTTATACAAGCTAAAATTCAACAACTTTGGTTAGTTTCTTAATTTTGAAAAAAATCGAAATCCTTTGTTTCCAAATTTACTTTTAGCCTACAAGTTTAAAGCAAGAGTAAGGCAAAAGAACAAAAAGCTCAAATTCATTATGAATTTTATGTATCGGCCAAATGGATGACATTTAAAATGTTAACAAACCGAACTCTTAATTAAAAAACAATCGCTTCATAATATCATTAAGCAAATTAAACAAAAACATAGAATATTTACCAAATGAAGGGGGGGGGGGCGAGACTTACTTATCAACTGGAAGTCATAAGAATTTACTGAATGTTTTTCAAATTCAAATTCAAGGCCTTCTGAAGTCCTCATCTTCTAAAATCACCCTGATCTTTCTGTATCAACCTCAAAGTAGTTCTTTGACCACTTGCTTTGTTATTTAATCACCCTGTCACCTCAATACATTTAAATTTATTTCTAATTCTAGTTCACACTGATGATTAAATCTATAAAAGCCACACCACAGCTGAGATGGAGTTTGGCTCAGTAACCTAGAAGATACAAGATTATGAAAAGGGAGACATTAAGATAGTGCTTTCCCACTCTAAAACATCTAAAGCCACAATGATTTACTTTATGATATCTGGATTTGTCCTCATCATAAACTTCCTTTTTGCATCCAAAGGATGAGAGGAACGAATTTAAAGAGAAAATAAAACAGAGGCCCTTCTGTACTACAACACTGATCCCAAGGATTAAATTGTACTCACTTCCTAACCTTGAACAGCATCTAGGCTATAAACCTAGAATCCTAGCAACATCTCTTTTGCACATTGTACAGACCCAATCTGAAAGTATATAGGCAAAGAGCATTATAAACGGGTTACACAGTAACCAATTCAAATTCGCATACCATCTTGGAAATAGGAAAAAACCCCACTGAGCTCTATTCTCCACAATATACAGGTCAAAACTCACCAGATGGGACTTTGGGACACTATTATTTGGCACCCATTAGTTATCCTTTTAAATGAGGGAGAACAGGCCAAAGAAAAATACCCAACCACTTTGCAAGACACTCATTTTAAATATGCACTACTGCTCCTACAAAAGAAACTTACAATCCCTTAGATTTCCATTACTAAAAGGCTAAATTTTATACTACTAGAATAAAAGTCACTAATATTCCTGAGCTGTCGAATCAAGGACAAAAACACATATAAAAGACTAGAGTGAAAGTCACTAATATCTCTGAGCTGCTGAGTCAAGGGCAAACTAAATTATGTACTTTGCCTTATGCGTTATATAGTGTTGCTACGCACAGCCTGGACATAATCCTCAAGTCGTTTAATGCAGGTTTAAACAGGGCAAGGTACTATAATTCATCTGAAATTAGGCCAATAAAAACAAAAGTATCTCAACTGAGGGTGATGTAAGTACTCAGTACAATGCTAAATGCAGAATAGACAGCAAAATACCTGTGGCACTGAGGCTTAAGTAACAGTTAACATTAGCTCACATTTTTAGGATTTGTGTTAAGTCTTTAGATGGCATTTACCACAAGTGTAAAACAAATTTTCATTTGTTTTGAACATTTTGATAACTTACCTTAGCAGTAAGAGTCTCAGGGAGCTCAGAATTTGAGAAATAGTTGCCATTTCGTGAAATATCAATTTAATTTCTACTACCTTGTGGTTAAAAAGTGCTAGAGACAATCTAGTTCTGTAAGAATCAGAGCAGTTATAGGCAGTTCCCCATTTAGGGGGAGGAGTTGTACTTTGAGAAAGTTCCTTTGTTAGTTTCCGTGTAAATCAGAACTAAAGCATTTCAGCTCCCAGAAGTATGTAAGCCATCGCATACCTGACCTCTGGAGAGAAGGAACCTGTCACCAAGTCCTGGAGGGCAATGGCCTGTGAGGTCTTTAACGTTCCTCCCAGATGGTAGCCCGAGGACTCTCCCCTTCTCATGCGCGAGGGGGCATCTGTATACAGGTTGTCAGAACAAAGGGGGCAAGACTGTGAAGGGTCCACACGACTCAGTCGGGAGAGTGACCATGCAGCCCCCACTGGAGTTTGGGGTTCATGGCCAGCTCCTCTGATCCACCGTCGGCTCTCTTCCACTGGCCCAAGCAGTAATTCAATCTTGTTTGCTAGAACCACCTGCTGCTTCTCAGAGACCCAGTTTCCTCCTGACACTAACTCTTAAACAAGCCACACACTATTTTGACAGTTACTGCTCTAGCCAAGTTGATGACTCGTCAGTGCCAAAACACTGAAAGACCTGGCTCCCGTTCTCACCCGGGTGCTGTCACTGGAGTGGCAGCCGATAATATCCTATAGCTCAATTATCTGGGTAAGTGCTCAAAATGACCATACAGAGATGTGCATGTGTACTATATAGCTGGGTCCAAGATCCAGCCCAGGAGCTCTGGAGGCTTCCCAGAGAAAGCACCATGTAACATAAGTGGGTTCCCGGAAGGGGGACCGCCTGGGCAGAGGTGAGGGTCTAAGAATCCTTAAATATGTGCACAACCTCCACTCCTCCCCCGGAACGCTGGACCGCTGACTGCAGCACGATCACCTGTCTGGCTTGGCAGAGCTGCAGATCAACTGGGCTGCCCTCCATAGACCAAGCTACAATAGCTAGGGATAGAAGGCTATAAGCTGTTTTAAAGTTAGGGATTGTGCCTTCTGTCCAGAACACCATTTGCTCACACAGCAAAACATGAGCAAACAATACTTTGTGAGCACCTCAACCACGGAATTGGATGGCTTCTGCGTCCATATCTAGCACGGCACCTAAAGCTGAGCATCTATAGAGGTGCTCGCCATAGTGAGAAACCTTCATCTCAACCAGCCACACAGAGAAGGCCTGAGCGACAAGACCAGAAGAGCTGCTGCACTTAAAATAGCAGAAAATTCAAAAGGCATTTCTAATTCAGATGTAATGAGATTTGACATGGCTCCAGAATTTGGTTTAAGGTAGCCTCTTACATTAGACATCACAAATAACAAAATCACTGTTTTACGAGGTAAGCTTTGAGTTCTTTGGGGGACCAGCAAGTACAAAGTATCAACTGTAAGGTGTGCACTTTTTTGTATATGATCTATTCTATGTGGTGATATTTTAAAATGGTGAGTGTTGATATGTTAAAATTAAACCACCCTATGTCTTGAAAAGATAACATTTTAGACTAAACTGCCAAAACATTATCAACGTCTTAAAACATTTCGTGTATTTTGAGGAAATAGGCCCCCCCCCTCCTTTAACTCTGAAATGCCAATTCATACCACAGCATTACACGATACATTCTAGGGGAAGTTTACACTTTTAGAAACCAAAATAAACGTGGCCTTGCCCTGACCTGTTCTGCTGGCATCCTAGATTACAACTCTGGCTTACACAGCAGGTTGCCTTTTATTCATAATATATTAATTTCAACCTTAACACTGTATTAAAAATATAAATTTCCCATAGAATTCAGCAGAGCACTTTCCTTGACATTATCTTGGCTCACACAGAGAAAACATTCTTCACAAGCCTAGTTTAGTGATATGAGGCCCAAATGAAAAACTTTAAGACTTTAAAAGAAAATGAGAGTTGCAGGAAAAATTGTGCATGTCATAATGAGGGAAAATTAAAAGAAAGAAGGAAATCGTGTCCACTGTGCCTATGTACCCAATAGGCATGTGTGACTAATAAACCCAAGAGAAATCTGAACACAATTATTCATTCCTGTTGTCACAAAGGAAATCCTTGAATAAAGATCTGCTTTTTTATATCCTCAATGTCCGGACAATGTCTCAGATGGCATGAGACATTGTTTTCTGGGCCTCTGAATGTGTTGGCTGATTTTAGAAAATCATGCCACCACACTTCAGGCACATGTCAGTTTCAATTTTCTGACAATAGTAGAGACCGTTAAGGTACTCCTACCTTATGTCTGAACCAAATTCAGCAAAACTGAACCGGTTTGCTTATACAAACTAACATCAGAAAACACAGCCCAAGTTACCCACCTGCTGTGGCTACCAACACAGCACCGGCCCTCTGTAATTCAGAAACCTAACCCAGAACACATTTCCTCTTCAAAAGGAACAATATTGTCAATATCAGTAGTAGCTTGTGGGTTCTAAAGACAAATGAATTCCTTGGCTCTTTCCTGAGACTATGCCCCCCCCCCCCCCCCAGTCCCAATCACCATGTGGCTGACAAGAGGGCATCCTGGTCCCAGACAGGGGCTGCTTTGGATCAATTGCTCTGCAGTGGCCAGAGCTGGAGAGGAGCTGGGGTGCTGTAGGGAGGGAGGCCTATGGGGGAATCTGCAGCAGCTCCCCAAGTGTAAAGGAGTTCAGGGCTATACCATGGGGGCATGACTGTTCCTAGAGAGAACATGCACCCTTTCTGGGCAGCACCCAGCTTAGCACTTGATGCATGTCCAGGGTGAGCAAGCAAGCAAGCATATTCCCTTCGAAGGTATAAATCAGGTCATCCTAAATTCAAGGACTACTGATGAGAAATACGAGAAATTCAGGATTTTAACTCAGAGCAACTGGTATTACACTAACCAATCCAACAAGTGATCTAATGCCAAACAGAAAAATCCTAACTTCAAAGTGACTTCTGTGCTCAGAAGGGACCACCTATGCCTTCTGACAAGATGACAATGCTTCAAGCCCCAAGTTTAATGCCATTCCACCATTGTAAGCATTTGCACACAGATGCTCTTTCATCAGGCTCCAATTCAGGGGTTATAGCTGATCTCATCAACAAAGTAATTCTAACCTCCAGGATTTGGAAGACTCAGACTCTTGTGAATACAAACTCCTTCTCTGCCATATTTGAGATTCAGGTTAAAGGACGAAAATCTCAGAGATAAGTGGAAACCCCTGAGTTGGGTTCTGACTCTGGTCTGCTACCTGCTACCCTGGGAGGAAGTTGGCACAGGCTGCATAACTATCAGATGAGGTCAGCCTGATTTCCCTATAAAGGGCTGGTCCTGCATCTATCTGCATTTTCACAATGCTCGCTGGCCAGCAGATTAGCTGGGAAGGCCAAACTTGCTAGCATTTGTCCTGCGGACTGAGAAATTTACCCAACATATTCAATGGTGTCATTCTGAAAGAGTGCTGCCATTTCACTAGAAAAGAATTATTGGCTATCTGGTACCAAAAAACTGCTTACACCTGTATCTGTGGCTCTAAGATATATTTACACATTAAAAAAAAAAAAAAAAAAGCCTACTTCCTGTATGACCACCCTCCCTTCCTGCGTTCTTCCATCTTTCCTCTCCAGCTTCAATCTCATCTCCAGGTGGAACCCATTAAATCTGTCACAGAACTTGTTTCCTTCTGCCCATTTGGACTGCAGTATGTGGGGGAGCATTTAAAAGTTCTAGCTTTCGAGTCAATCACTTTTGATCTCCTTGGTGCTTTGCTTTCTCTTTTGTAAAATGGGGTTAATAAGCCGGCCTCGTGGGGTCACTAGGGAAGGATTACATGAAACAATGCATGTCAAGTGCCTAAAACAGTATTAAGTTCACAGTGCCATTCAAGTGATGGTGGCTACAGTTTTCTAGCTCATGGGCAGTGACACATTGAGGCAGAAAAATAAGTCTTTTAAGTGTTTCCCAAAAGCTGGTTAACCTGTTAGTGGGCCATGGTGGCTTGTTATAAACATTACAAAACATGTCAATAGACTAGAACAGAAATATCAGACTATGTTGCTCATGTGAAGGGAAGTACTATTTGCTGAAAATATTGTTGACACAGCTCTGATTTTAAGGTACAGAAGTGAAAGCTAATAGTATGGAAGGCTGTCTGACTCTGCAATCAGGCAGACAAGGGTCCTTCATTCACCAAGGCCAAATCATTCTCTTTCTTGAAACTCTTAAATGGCTCACACTCCGCAAAAAAAAAAAAAAAAAATGCAGCACCTCTCCCCAAGAGCATTAGGGTTAATTTTCTCAGCCTATTCCCCCCCTCCCCCCACCATGCTTGCAGCCACACTGGCCTTTTTCTGTTTCTCCAACCACCACTTCAGAGCCTTTCAAACACTTCTGTTCCTCCTGCCTGAAAGATTTTCCCTCAGCCCTCCAAGGAGCTGGCTCTAGTGAATCTTGACTCAAGTGCCACCTCTTCAGAGGGACCTTTGCTGACCCCCTAAAACTGGGACCCCCTGCTGCTTCCCGGAGATGTACAAGGTGATTACGCTGCCCAAAGCAGTCTTAATTTTCCCCAAGTATAGCCGCCAGAATATGTTTTAGTTCCAAGGCCTCAGTTTCATCATCTGTAAAATAAGAGAAAAACAAATGTCTCTTCCAGATGTAAATTACTGTTTCTGTAATGAATGTCTCCCAGAAATCCCTTTAGCATATGAAAATCTGTCTTTCTTCTACCCTTACCAAATACTCTGCCCTGCCAGGAAGGCAATTTTATTCAAGTGAATTATCTTGTTGCCCCAAGCTCACTCCTCAGTGTGCACTCTTGTAAAGGTTTAGGAATGCATCCAATGGAAATCTTCCTAAAATTGACCCCATCCTCTTCTGCTCCCAGAAGGAAGACACTGCACATATTTTCACTTATTATCAGGGCTTCAGACTTTATTAGCAATTTATTTAACTACATTTACAACAGAACAAGGCCCTTGGAGGCCACCTCTGGACAAGCTTTTCACAGTGGCTCTCAACTGGTCCCTCTCATTTCTGCCTCAGCTGATTTCTTGCAGTTCATCCTGAGAAACCGAGTGAGCAAGCTCACAGGACTGTGTCTGAGTAAGTGATCTCTGATATGGGCCAAGATATGCTTCTAGGAGTAAAGTGCATGAACTTTGTGCTTAGACGACTTTTGTTTACCTCCTAGTTCTCGTCTATTTCAGTAGTGGAGCCAACAAATCCTAACTCCTGGACATAACACAACAACTGCAGGCCGGAGAACAACTCTGGTTAGCCCTGGCTGAGCTGCTGGAAAGTGTGTTAGAAAGTCACATAGCTTCTAGGTGCCTGGTTTGGGTAAATAAGTGAATATTCAGAGAGGGAAATGAAGGAGTACACTCAAATAACCTCAGAAGCTTACAGTTATTAGAAAATGTAATTTATAAAGATTTTAGAAGATATTTTCTAGCATGGTCCCGAACTCTCTCACTTTAGAGACGTGCCAGTCAGCTTTTACAGGTCCGTCAAGACCTTTGTCTCTGTGACGCTCTGGACACCCCAGCCATGAACTCTGTGGTAGACTCACAGCCCAGATTTTTACTAGTTTCTATGAAAAAGGTCATGGAGTCTCTCATTTTAGGGTTTTGTTTCAATTCTATTAAATCAACATCCAGTTCATAAAGAAAGCAGTTAACTAAATCCAAAGGAAGAAAGAAAGAAAGAATTTGGGGGAGGGGACAAAGGGCAGTATGTCTGTATGAACATTTACGTAATTAGGAACACTGTTTGGGGGACTCTTTTGTAATCTTATTGTGTAAATAAATTCAACTACCAAATCCTAAACATAACAGACACAAAAACCTAATGCAGGAAGTTCTCTAAAGATCATCTGACAGAATAGAGCCTCGGCCATGTGACATAGCAACCCAGATAGCCAAGTCTTCCAGGTCCTGAGAAGGTGTATCAAAAATGGACTCCTCAGGCTAGAAATCTGAGCTTCATTACTTCCTCACATTTAAACAACACTTGAGAAACATAACCATTAAGTGGAGATTAAAGGTGGTCATTGTAACACATTCCAGCCATTTCACTTAGCCTCACTACACAACAGGGATAAGTTAGTAGCACAGAGACACTACCTAAGTGATGATCCAAACTCACACGCCATCTCTGCCCAAGCCTATTTCCTTCTGGAAATTATAATCAAGATTTCAAGTATCACATGAGCTGTAAAAACATGCATAGGCTCTATGGCATTCATTTTGGTTAGAAACCACTTTTTGCTCTCTTCCCGAGTCCTCAAGACATTCACGATAGGCCACTGCCAGAGCTCCAGGGCCCGCCTGACTGCACAGCCAGCGGCTTCGCTTCAGTCATCCTTCCCCACCTCCAGGAAGCCACTGTCCTTCCTGCACACAGCAATCCTACGCACCTCTCAGGCTAAATTTCTAAAAACCTAGTATCTGTGGCTTTCTAATTAGATGACTTTTTCAGTTGCCAATAAAGTATGTTATCTCAAAGAAAATGTTAAAACCCAGAAGGTGACAGCTGGAGAAAATGAATTCTACTGTTTCTTGTACACACTAACTGATTTTCAAAAGCTGTGTGAAATCTAAAGCATTCTGAAGCAGTTAAAAATTAAGAGATAACATATATAGAAGCTATGAAATTCAAAAAACAAATGGTCGAGTTTCTTGGTTAGTCTTACAGATAAGGAAATTGTGGTCTGACAAGTTTCATATCTAAGATCACATAACCAAGGGCTTAAACTCTCAACTTCACCTTGAGGCTCACCCATAAAATATATGTAAACTTTCAAAATAGTTGTGTTTTTACAAAACACCCAGTCACAGGATGAGAAGACAGATGCTAAATGAACATTATAGGTTAAGAGTTAAGAAAATTCTGACTTTAAAACTTAGCTGAATTTCAGGTGCTGGCAGGTATCTTATAAACCACAAGGGTAGCCAGACTTTGGACAAAGTTTATAGACCAAGGAGTGCTGGGCTGAAAGACCAACAGTAAAAGTGGGAAAGACTTCCACTTCTAATAAGGATGGATTAGCAGGGTGCAAATTCACCCTCCTACCTAAAACCACCACCACACACACACACACACACACACACACACACACACACAAAAAAAAAATAGAGGTAGAGGGAAAAATAAGATGAGAGACATTTTCAAGACACTTGACATCAAATAACAAAGGGCAGAGATCCCTGAGATACGGGAGAAAAATTTAAGTGTGCCCTATAATTGTCCCAACTCAATACCTGAGAGGAGGTTTCAGCTCACGGCAGGAGGGCGAAGCAAAGCCCAGTGGGGTTCCTGAATTGCAGAGATGCAGCTGCAGGTCTGGGGATACAGGACAGAGGACCAGAAAGAAAAGTAGTCAAACATACATGCACGTGAGGGAAGTACTCACAGCTGAGACAGGGTGTGTTTCCACCGGCCAGAAGAAATAACTCATGATTCAGGGCCCTTGGGTAGAGTACTCACAAAGGTCTTCCTCAGTAGAAAGGAATAATTAGCCCTAAACGGAGATCACTTTGGATCTGCCTAACAAACTAGAAAAGTAGCATCTGAAAGGATCTCCAAGTAACCCAGAACAGGGCTTAAAATACTTGTAGGAAAACAAAAGTATCAAGCACCCAACAAGATAAAGTTCACAATGTTTAGCATCCAATCAAAGATTACTAGACATTCAAAGAAGCAGAGAAATTTACTCAAAATTTAAAAAAAAGATCAATTGGCTTGGTGCCCGTAGCTGAGTGGTTAGGGCACCCACCACTTGCACCAGGGCTGGCAGGTTTGAACCCCGCCTGGGCCTGCTAAACAATGGCAACAACAACAAAAAAGATACTGAGGGTGACATAATGAGACTGTCTCAAAAACAACAAAAAAACCCCCATCAATTGAATCTGACCTGAAATGACAGAGACAGAATTGGAAGCCAAGGACATTAGTTATTAGAACTGCACTCCATATGTTCAAAAAGTGAGCTTAATGAGGCTGCAAAATATACAAATCAATTTCATTTCAATATACTAGCAACAAACAAATGAAAAAATAATGCAATTTATAATAGAATGGAAACTTAGAGATAATCTGACAAAAAAAGATGTGAAAACCCCATACACCAAAAACTACAAAAACATTGCTGAGGAAAAGTAAAGACAGTAAGTGGTGAGAAATAAATACTTGTTCATATATGAGGATTCAATATTAGTAAGATGTCAATTTTCCCCTAAGAGTTCCATAGATTCAATGCTATCTTAACCAAAATTCCAGAATTTATTTTTTTAGGAGAAATTGCCAACCTGGTTCTAAAATTCACATACAAATTCAAAGTTCCCAGAAGAGTCAAACCAGCTGAAAAAGAACAAAGCTACAAAGCTAACACTACCTGATCTCATGACTTACTGTAAGAGTAATTGGCATAAAGTTAGACAAATCAGCATAACAGCACAGAGTCCAGAAATGGGACTGCACATGGACACCTGGAGTCAGATGCGGTGATAGTGCTGCTGGCAGTGGAGAAAGGCTAGCCTTTTCAACAAATGGAGCTAGAGAAAATAAAAAAACCCTTTAGTAGGCTCAGCACCTGTGGCTCAAGCGGCTGAGGAGCCAGCCACATACACCTGAGCTGCCGGGTTTGAATCCAGCCCAGGTCCACCAAACAACAATGATGGCTGCTGGCTGCAACCAAAAAATAGCTGAGCGTTGTGGTGGGCACCTGTAGTCCCAGCTACTTGGGAGGTGGAGGCAGGAGAATCGCTTGAGCCCAGGAGTTGGAGGTTGCTGTGAGCTGTGATGCTATAGCACTCTACCCAGGGTGACAGCTTGAGGCGCTGTCTCAAAACAAACAAACAAACAAAAAACCTTTAGTAGAAACCTGGTATCATATACAAGAAAAGATATGAATAGAATTCAAAATAGATCATAAACCTAAATGTAAAACCTAACATCGTAAAACTTCTGTGAGAAAACAAAAATCTTCGTGACCTTGGATTAGGCAAAGATTGCTTATATACTACATAAAACGCTTGATCCATAAAACAAATGGACAAACTGGACTTCCTAAAAATTAAGAACTTCTGTTTTTCAAAAGAAACTGTTAATTTTGGGAGGCCGAAGTGGGAAGATCAGGAGTTTGAGATCAGCAGGGGAAAGAGCAAGACCCCATCTCTACAAAAAAAAAAAACCAAAACAAAACAGAAAAATGAGCGGAGTGCAGTGGTGTGTGCCTATAGTCCCAGCAGCTCAGGAGACTGAGGTCGGAGGATCGCTTTAGCCCAGAAGTTTGAGGTTGCAGTGAGTTATGATGACACCACTGCACTCTAGCCTGGGCAACAAAGGGAGACCCCCATCTCCGGGGGGCCAGGCGGGGGGGGGGGGGACAAAAAGGGCAAGAGGCGGTAAAGACAAGGAAAAAAACCGGGGGGGAAAAATTTCCAAAGCAGGTGAAGGAAAAAACT